>CAUYPK010049236.1:0-20270 GCA_963574355.1 Loris lydekkerianus | reverse complement strand
TTGACTGGAGGTTACCAGAGGTCAAGAGAAAAGGAGGATGTTTGGAAGAGGAGTTGGTTAATGGCTGCAAATAGAATAAATAAGATCTAGTGTTTGATAATCTATAGGGTAACTATATTTTATAGTAATCTATTGCACATTTCAAAATAGCTAAAAGAGAAAAATTTGATTGTTCATAGCATAAAGAAGGGAAAAATATTTAAGGTGATGAATATCCTAAGTATACTAAATTGAGCTTTACAATTTATATGAATATATTAAATTATCACATATATCTTAAAGCTGTGGGCACCTATTATGCATCAATAAAACATTGTTTTTTAAATGTAAAATGGTTGTGAAGTTGTACTGAAGATAAAAGAAGATAGCAAATGAAAGATGTTAACAAAGTTTTTTGAAAAATAATTGCTCATTGGAGCATTTCAGAATTGAGATTTTTGGATTAGGAATGCTCAACTGATGTGTATTTCACAAGCATTTTGAAATCTGAAAAAGTCTAAAATCTGAAACCTTTCTAATCCCAAGCAATTGGCTCAGGGATGGTCAATCTGTAATAATAATAAGAATCATGTATAAGGAAATACAGAAAATTCTATTATTTGTAAACTTTGCTTGAGGAGACTTTCTAAGCAACTACAATACTCAATTCTTCTACAGTTAAATAAACTGACAGATTTCACTATGGGAAGATTTTGAAGCTTCTGGGTATCAGTAGATAGCAAGAACAAACTTTTCACAAAAAATGAGTTAATAGGAGAGAATAGTGTAATATATAGATGTGACACATGAATAAATTTATATATGCAAAGAGCTCCTAAAAATCATTAAGACAAAAAGGTGAAGAAGCCAATAGAACAGGAGTTGCAAAGCCCAGTGCTGAACTAGGCAGCTTACTGGAGAGGATCAGTGACTTGAGGAAAGAGCAGAGGGTCGTGGGGTCCATGGGAGACCCCGCCCACTGGAGGAAGAGCTTTTCTTCTGCTTTAGCTCTTTGTTGACAATAGGGACACAGTCTTGTCAGAGCCTTCGCATTTGCAAGAGAAGCTGGAAATATGGATCTAAACAATGTTAAATATTCCAATTTCTTAATGTTGACAATTGTTTTAATTTGAAAAGAGTGACAAATGCTGTGCAGAATGAGCAAAACATATGTCTTTAAACTTTGTTATAGAAAAATACACAAAGGTTGTAAATAGTCCATTTACAGAAGCACAAATGGCCAAAACAATATTTTAATTTCATAGTCAGAAAAAAGGCAGAAGAAATCACAAGATAAATGTTTTACCCATCATATTGGCTGGAATGAAGAAAAATGAATGGTATTTATATACTATTCCTTAGCCTAGAAGGGAATGGGTAATTGTACATTCAGTTGTTAGGAGGTTAAATTTTGATATCTTCTTAATGAATGAAGCACTTTTGCCAGTATCAAAATAAAATGTTTAAGGCCATGCCCTTTGATTTGGTATTTCCATTTCGAATTATTTGTTCTACAAAAGTATTTTTGCTTGTGTGAAATATACATTTACTATTATTTTGTATATTGCTTATAATTATAAAACACTGGAAAACTCATTCCCTATGAAAGGACAGTTAAATTAAAGAAATGATGGTTGAATGTGCACCATGAAATACTCCGTAGCCACCGAAAAGGATGTGTTAGCTTTTGATGACTTTGGCAGAGCTCCAAGACAAGTGCCTGAATAAGGCAAATTTTCCTTAGAACAGGACTTATAATATGATATCACCTATGTAGAAAATTATTTTTAGGTATACATTTACACTTAAAACTGTCCCCAGTCAGGAAGTCTCTATTGCAACTGTGAGCAGTGTTATCTTCCAGAAAAAATGCATGATTGATGGCAGTGGTGGTGGGGTAGAGTGTGTGTGGGGAAATATTACCTTTTTCTTTAGATCAGATTTGGCAAACTATCTGTAAGGGACCAGATAGTAAATATTTTAGATTTTGTGCGTGTATTACTTAGGATTTAAATTCTAATCTTTTCTGGAAAACCCTCACAGACCAACCTGGAAATAATGTTTTACCAGCTATCTTGGCACCTCTTAGCCCAGTAAAGTTAATGTAAAATAACTCATGCAATTAGTTACTAATGTATTAGTAATGTAATTAATAAAATTAACCATGCTAGTGAGTCAGTGAACACGAGTGAAGGACTCAGAGTAGTGCCTGGCACATGGTAGATGTTGGGGAGAGTTTGCTGCTGCTATTATTATGTCTCATGTTGTCTCATGGTAATGGCACTCGTCAGTGTTTACAGACAGGGTGTCGCTTTCTTTGGCTGTAGTCAGTTTTCTTAGACAATTTTAAGACAGTTTACCTATTATATGAAATTTCTGAATTATCTTTCATCGTCTCAGAATAAGAACAAAGGAAGCCATGTGCATCCCTTTGGAAGAAGCACAGGGGTCCTGCCTCAGGAAAGTTCACATGACGAGTATGAATCAATATTTTGGAACTGATTTAAATGTGAAAAATGATCCTGCTATATACATATGTGGAAAAGCATGATAGGATCTGTAAAGAGTTGATGGTAAAAAACATAAATATCCATAGAGTGGCAAGTAAAAGAAAATAAGACCACACAATGTAAAATACAGGTGGGTGAGAGTCAGGGCACTCAGAGAGACTCTGTTTTCTTGTCTTTTCTGACAGTTAATTTTTCTGTAGTGAAGATATATAACCATGACAATGAAAGGATGGTAAGAAACACAGTCCCTTTGCTACCTATCCCGAAGATATTTCCCATGGACCCCTAGTGGTGTCCAAAAAAAGAATGGAGTCCTCCAAGGGGGGAGGATTTTTCTGGGGGTGTGCAGGTTACGGGGCACCAGGGGACAGAGGGAGAGGATAGCTGAGTGTGAATGTCCCTGGCAAAGGGTTGCACACCTCATGGGGAGTATTCCCTTTTTCAAAGACTTTCAGTTCTATTCATTGTGTTTTATTTGGTAACCTTTATTTATGGTGACATGCTGAATGATTTCTGTTGCTCTTTCCATTTCTTAAGCTTCCCACCCAAACATGGTGCCTGAGTACTTCTGTCCAAGAGAGTTATATAGAAAGGACCCCTCATTGGCTGGGCTGTAGGAGGATTCTCGGGCCTCTCCCGACACTAAAACACCCTATTTCCTTAGGGGTAGGAGCCTAGACTCCACTTCTCACTCAGCTGTGGTCTCATTTCTCTGACCACCTTTAGAGCAAGAATGTCTTGGAAGGGTCTTTGAGTCCAAACTGTGATGATCATCACACAACCCTGCTCACCTTGCATGATGATGATGTTCCTGTGAGATGTAGGTGCCTCTGGATGAAAGCTGTGGCACAAAAGTGTTCCCCAGGTCAGAGGCTTGAGTTTCTCATGATTAACTTCTCTTTTTGGAACAGGTTCCCTTTGAAAAAGTTTCCTAACTTTTTAATAACAACATTCTTGTCTCCTCCCTGAAACTCTATTGAGTTAAAATGAAAACCAATTAAATGTCGTTTAAGACCACAGAGACAACAAAGTTTTGCAGACACCTGTTGTCTATGAATCACCACTCTTGAGGCCCCTTAGACCCAGAAAGGAGGGATGATGATAATTTTTGATGTGGGTTCACATTGCCCTATGATCCACATTTCTCCCTCTACTTTGAAGAGCCACATGAAAATGGTTTCTTGTTCTATTCTGATATGGTAGCCCAGAAAAAGATCCAAGGGCATATGTTCTTCTTTTTTTTTTTTTTTTTTGAGACAGAGTCTCACTCTGTTGCCCTGGATAGAGTGCCGTGGTGTCAACATGGCTCACAGAAATGTCAAACTCTTGGACTCAGGTGATCCTCTTGCCTCAGCCTCCCAAGAAACTGGGACTACAGGCACCCACAACACATGGCAAATTTTTTTTTTTTTTTTTTTAAGAGATGGAGTCTTACTCTTGCTCAGGCTGGTCTGGAACTCCTAAACTCAAGCAATCCACCTGCCTTAGCCTACCAGAGTGCCAGGATTACAGGCGTGAACTCCTGCACTGAGCCTGATATGTTCATTTTTAAGATGCTCATTTTTAAAAACTAATGTTACCCAAATGCCCACCAATCCAGGAATGGATTAACAAGCTATGCTATATGTATACCATGGAATATTACTCAGCCACTAAAAAAGATGGAGTCTATACATCTTTTGTACTAACTTGTATGGAGGTGGAACACATTCTTTTTAGTAAAGCATCACAAGAATGGAGAAGCAAGAATCCAATGTACTCAATTTTGATTTGAGGACGATTGATGACCTAGTACACAGTGGGGGAATGGGGGAGTGGAGAGAGGGAGGGAAGGAGGAGGTGGAGGGTCACCGTGTTTGGCAGACCTTTTGGGGGAGGAACACATTGATAAGAGGGACTTTTGCCTGACAAATGCAATCAGTGTGAACTGGTTCTTTGTACCCTCAATGAATCCCCAATAATAATAATAATAATAATAATAATAATGTTATTAGATAAGAATATTGTGCTTCCAAGTAGGATCATTCCTTTTTAGACCTGACCCTGAAGAATACAATCAGCTTTATGTGGTCTGGATGGTGTCGAACTGTTTAAGAACAACTACTTTCTTGTATATACTGTTGTTCAATATACCTTGTATATTCCTTGAAGTACTTCCATAACCAAGCTTGTACTGTCTTTGAGTTACTGGTAGCAGTTATTGACAGTGGCTCTCTGTTGGCCTGAAGTTTTAAAGCCAAACCTTTATTTAGAAGTTTGAGAGCTTCCTGAATTTTTTCTGATCTATTCTCCAACCTTCACCCTGATGCCTCCCAAAGAACTCCTAGCTAACGTGGCCAGATGCCTTGTTCTCTTAAGAGATCTTGGCATTCACTCATTCCCTGAACCAACAGATATTTATCTTGTGCTATGTGTCTAACCCGCAGCCCATGGGCCACACATGGCCCAAAACAAAGTAGTAAACTTACTTAACATCTTTTGTGATTTTGTTTGGTGGAACTTGATTGCAAGTTTGCCTGGTTCTCTAGTATGAACATTGTAGACGACAATGTGGTGTCACAATGTCGCATGAAATAAACACACATACACTCTCACTAGTTGTATGCATGTGTGGCTTCAGTTCTACCTGGTGTGCGTCTTCCAATGTGTTATCTTCTAAGTTCAGACAGTCACATTGACACCATCAGATGTCACATGTGCCCATGGTGACTTGGTGAAGCAGAAATTATCAATAATATTTCAACATACCAGTGCATATTGGTGTGTAAATTTATTTAGGAGTCAGGTGAGCATTCTTACTGGTTTATTAGGGTACTTCCAGACCTCAGCAGCACCTCTGACATCACCCGCTATGCTTTACTACTTCACCTTGCCCTGCACTGACAGCCAAGATGTGGAAGGGCCCAAACCTTGCTTTCTGTTTTCCTGTCAATTAATTTTCAGAATAAAACTAAATACAGTACCTTATCTATTATTATTTTTTTAAATCCCAGCATAGCTTCTACAACATCTCAAAAGAAACAGAACCCCACCAAAAGAAAAATTATGGATGAAGGAAGATTGTTCAATGAAAAGTAGACAGATGATTACTTTATTGTCAAGGCAAATAATAAGGCACTCTGCTTAATTTGTAGGGTATTTGTACACGTTTTAAAGGATTATAATTTGAAAAGGCATTAGGTACAAAAGCATGTTGCCAAATTCAATGAATATGAAAGATTGTGTCATAAAGACAAAATAGCGGAATTGAAAAAAAGTCTATCTTCTCAATAATAAATTTTTTTAAAGTTAAACTCAGATGGATTCCATTGTAAAAGCTACTTATGTGTTAGCATAATTGATAGCCAAAATATCAAAACCATTTACTGATGGTGAGTTTATCATGCAATGTATGGAAAGCACAGCAGATAAAATTTGCCCTGAACAAAAGGGGGGATATTTCTTTCTTTCTTTCTTTTTTTTTTGAGACAGAATTTCAGTGTTGTCCTCAGTAGAGTGCTGTGGCATCACAGCTCACAGCAACCTCAAACTGTTGTGCTTAAGCGATTCTCTCGCCTCAGCCTTCCAAATAGCTGGGACTACAGGTGCCTCCCACAATGCCCAGCTATCTTTTTGTTGCAGTTTTAATTAGTGTTTTAGCTGGCCTGGGCCGGGTTTGAACCTACCAGCTTCGGTGTATGTGGCCGCTGCCCTACTAATTGAGCTACAGGTGCCACCCCAAAGGGGGACATTTCTAAAATCAGTTTGTCTCATCAGATTACAGCCAGGAGAACTGAAGAAATTGGAAAATCTATAGAAAAAAGCTTGGAAGGTAAAGCTGCTAATTTTAAATTTTATGCTTTGGCAATGGATGACAGCATTGATGCTACAACTATGGCTCAACTTACCATCTTTATTGGTGTTGATGGAGAATATAATGTCACTGAAGAAATGGCTTCTTCGGTGCTTTTAAAAGATAGAACTAAAGCAAGAGATTTATCTTAAGCAATAAAAGTATATGTAAAATGATTTTCTTTGTCCATTGTCAACATATCTGGTATAGTCCCTGATGGTGCCCTGGTGATGGTAGGTAATAGAGAGGGACTTGTGAAATTAATAGAGGATGATGCAATTGTTGCCCCAAATTCACATCTGATGAAATACACATTTCATTGTATAGCACATCAAGAGTAATGATGTCCAAAAGCTTAAAAAATGGATAACATCATGCAAATCATCATCAAGAATTTCATAAGGGCCAAGGGATTAAATCATCACCAATTCCAGAATTCCAGAAATTCCTTAAATGTATGGATGCTGACTATGACATCATTTATATTTCAGAAGTAAGATGGCTAAGTTAAGGCCAAATGTTGAAAAGATTTTATGATTTGCAATATGTTGTCAAGTCACTTATGATATCAAAAACCACATTTGTGTTAGAACTTGATGATGAAAACTGGCTTACAGATTTAGCATTTTTAGTGGATTTTACTGCTCATTTAAATGAGTCAAAGATGTGTCTTCAAGGTGAAAAACAATTTGCAGCATTTCAAACCATAACAGCGTTCCAAATGAAACTGAAATTATGGCAAGGTCAAATTATGGGAAACTGTTTTATGCATTTTGACACATCAGCTGAACAGTGTCCTGTGAACAGTGAAAAATATGCAGCCTTGCATTTTGATTTAAGAATTCTGGGAAAATAATCAACATTTTTGCCTATTTGTGACTCCATTTTTAAGTCGTCATAAATGTGTTACCTGCCGATTTTCAAATGGAATGCAGAGAGCTACAAACTGACTTTCAGCTTAAAAAAAAAATTGATTATGTCTCCTCACTAGACATTTATAGGTCTCATCTTCCCAAAGACAAATATCTCCAACCACAACTTACTCATGTCATCGCTTTTTGGCACCATCATTTATGAGCAACTATTTTCAAGAATGAAGCAAACAAAGAGTTAAATTAGAAGAAAAATATCTGATGAGCACCTTGAGAACTCACTGAGAATTGCAACTACTTCCATCCTATTAGATAGTGATGCATTAGTTTCTCAGATACAATGTCCCATTTCTCACTAGTTTTATGTTGCCCACTTTTCTTTTACTTGTTTTTTTTTTTTTTTTTTTGAGACCAGAGTCTCACTAACATAGTGAGTCACATGGTGTCACAACTCACAGCAACCTCAAACTCTTGGGCTTAAGCGATTCTCTTGCCTCAGCCTCCCAAGTAGCTGGGACTACAGGCACCCGCCACAACGTCTGGCTATTTTTTGTTGCAGTTGTCATTGTTGTTTAGCAGGCTCAGGCTACTATCGAACCTGCCACCTTCGGTGCATGTGGCTGGCGCTGTAACCACTGTGCTATGGGTGCTGAGCCAACTTTTCTTTTACTTTTATAATAAAAATTATTTAAAAACCCCAAAGATGTTTTATTCCTTAGGTATGTACATTTTCTATATTAGTGAGTACAAACTTGGGTTCTGCTCAATGACTTTAGGGAACTCTCCGAACAGGTCATTGCATAATTAGGATTAAGTGAGGACATTTTTGCTTATCTGTGGTGGTAGATATCAAAAAAATTATGCCCTGATCTTTTTGTTTGTTGTTGTTGCTCATCAGCTTTTGTTAGTGTTCGTGAATTTAATGTGTGGCCCAAGACAACTCTTCTTCCAAGGTGGCCCAGAGAAGCCCTGAACTAGTGTTTATTGTTACTGTGAATAAGCACAGTTGTACTGGATGTCAAGGTACTCAGGAGTACATTTCTAACTTTTATGTTTTTAACTCAGTGTCCTAAGTCTCTCTGAGCTGAGTGTTATTCTTTCCTCTGAGGCCAACTCAGATTTCATCTTTCTGTGAGGTGTCCCTGGCTAATTTCACTTTAAAGTTATTACTCCAAATTTCTATCACCTCTCAGCTCTAATCCCGCATAAATTCTCTGGCAATTTACACCCACATCTTCTCTCTACTAAAGCCTCTGCCTAACAGTTAATTACCTCACTTCTTACATTACAGTGAAAACACAAGCAGAGAGAATATCCATTTTTTTGCACCCACGTATCTGTCAGAGTACCTACAAATGGATGCTGCCTGCTTCTATCAAAGGCCTGCAGCCCCATTCCCACTCACCTGCTTAGGGGATCTAATCCAGCAGGTACTCTCCCTTTCTCTTGAAAAATGCAGTTTTCATTTCTGCTGAATTTGTGCCCTATGCATTCAAATACGCTGCAATAATTTTGAGTAGGAAAAAGAAAAAACCCTTCCTAGACCTCACACCTCCCTCACCTAGGATCCCATTTCTCTGTTCTCCTTTACAGCAATAATGCCCAGCTCTTGGTCTTCATTTCCCTCGGCCTGTCTGGCACACAACATCATCAGGCAGTGGCACTCTATTCTTGAAACCTGTCTAGTCCAACCCTGGGGACCTCTGCGTCTTCATCTCATTCAACGCCCTGGTGAGTGTTGGACATAATTTATCAATGGCTTCCTTCTCAGTCTTTTTCCTTGGCTTCTCGGATGCCGTGCTTTCCTCTTTCCTCTTTTTTCTCTTCAGCTGCCCTTCTAAGAATCTCACCAGCTCCTTCTCTTCCCCATGACTTCTCCATGGCGCAGTGCCTGGGTTCCCTTCTCTGCACTTTTCTGATCTTACCCAGGCCTATGCACACTTAAAACACCACATATTGCGATGACACTCACATGCGTGTCTCCAGCCCTGCCTCTGTCCCTGTGCTGCACCCCGCTCCAGGCCCAGTTTCTGCACAGTCCCCAGGGTGATCTCTGAAGAATCTTGAGCAGAGGATATGACAAAATCCTTCTAAAACTGCAATCACCTTTCAGCCCATCAGGATTGAATCATGCCCTCTCTGCTCCAGCTGCACGACTTCTTTGCAGTTCCTCCCACAAACCAGGACAGCGGTAGTTACCTCTAGGGGTCATTTTCTTCTCAGTTTCTTTAGTTCATGTCTCCCATGTCACCTTCTCACAGGGCTTCCCTGTCTAAATAGCAGTCTCCCTAAACCTCCATCGCACTCTGTCCCCTAACCCTCCCTAGATTTCCAACACTGTACGTACACCTGTCTTTGTTTGTAATGTCTGTCTCCTGGCCTGGAGGGGACATTCCATAAGGTCAGGGATTTTTGTCTTGCTCATTCCCGCATCCCATGTACCTAGAACATGTCAAGTACACAGTAGGGCCTTGATAAAGTAGCTGAGTGAATGCAGGGACGTCCCAGGCAATAGTGATCTTGCCTTTCCCTAAAGAGCTGCTGCATTTTTTTATGGTACAGGCATATGATGGAAGTGTCTCCTGCATTATCACGTGTGTGTGTTATGACACGTGTGTGTTACTGCATGTGTGTTACCATCTGTGCTACCGCACACGTGCTGCACGTTTTATTCTGCTGGCTCAGTGGCAGATAGTGCGAGACAGAGTCTCATTCATTCTTTCCCCCGTAACATCTTCTGCACCAGTGAGCATTCAGTGTTCAGTGTATATCTCAACGTGGCAGTGACTTAGGTTTTCCTTCTGATGAAAACATTTCCACTGGAAGTATTAGTAAACTTAAACCAAATCCTGGTCTAGAGGAACACAAAACCTAATTGGTAAGTGTAAGATTATTCTCCTGACTCCTATAGTGAGAGAGGGCTCTCCCAGGAGATAAAGTGCAGAGACGTGTTAAAACAGATTCCAAGGGGCCCCTGCCCCCTCCTCAGTGGATCAGTCACTCTTTGCATTTTGTAAGGTCTCACTCGGGACCTGAGAGAAGGTTCCTCCTATATGCTTTTCACCTACCTCCCCTGATTACTAGATGCTCCTGTTTCTTTGTGATTCAAGTGTAGGGTTTTACTCAGAACTTCCCTCCTTGCATGACTCTGGAGTGTTTGGAAAAAGCCTGGAAAAGCCCACCCCCATGGTTTGGGTGGGCTTTTCCAGGGCAGGCCTGTCCCCCTCCCCCATTCAGGCAGAGCCACCTCTGCACCCAGGCTGGCATACGGCCATAGCTGAGCACTTTCCTGACTGACTGAATCAGCATAGAAATGCAACACTGTTTAGGATCAAGATGGAACTGTTTGATGAGTTTGCTATTTAATCCCAAGGCTGCCTGCCATCCTCCCACTGAGGGGCAGCTGCCCTAGGGAACATAGATCCTGGTCTGCCACAGCTGAGAAGCAGCTGGGAATTGTTGATCAGCCCCCAGGTGGGGGGTAGGGGGTCTGGGTTCTGCTTCCAACTAGCTGTGGGCCTTCAGGTCTGTGAGTGCCCCCCACCATCAGCGAATATATGTCCTTGAGACACAGAAACAGCCACACAGATAGACACCTTGACCTCTCACTTATCTGAAATGCCAAGTGCCAAGGTTAGAAATATGGCTCAAGAAGAACTTTTATTTCAAAGTTCAGAGTCAGGACAAATTTAAAATACTATTCACCTTGGGCTTACATTCTCTACGAGAAAACAAGAAATCTCTGAAAAGCAAAACAAGGCACGTGAAGGGAATGAGAAACAATAATATGTCTCACTTTGCTTCAACCAATGAAACTTGTGCATTCATCCCCCAAATCCTTACTGATGTCTAGGATCCCCACGCCAGGGATTACTGTGCGACCCTGAGTGTCCACGAGGTGGTCAGAGTCTACTAGATCCTCATCCTTCCTGGGGCTCAGTCTCTTTTTATCTAAAAATGAAAAGTTGGAAAAAGTGTCCTCCTAGAGCCTTTCCAGTCTGAAACGTCTATGATTTTAATCAGCCCGGGAAAGAGTTCCCTGCTTCTCTTTTACGTTATCTATTAAACTCTTGGATAACGGAATTTGGCCATTTTTGGAGTTTTAATTAAATTTAAGTCCTGCAGGACTTCACACTTTCTTAGAAGAGGAATAATGAGTTATTCTGGTGATGCGAAAAGATGAACAATGCCTTGGGAAATATGAAGATCTGTGTGTCTCTGTACCACTTTCTGTGGCACAGCAGTTAACCACCTCCAGGGAGCAGCACATGAAATCCTCTCTGTTCATCTCTGAAACTCACCCATGTCTTCACATGTAGCTACATTTGAGGGACTGATTATTATTTTTGTTTCCATGCCCATATTTCTCTGACTCAGCCCCATATAGTGAAATGACTTCCCAAATTCAACTATATGTTTTAGAAGTCCTGCTATTAAACACCCAGCTGAGATGCTGGGATGGGACTGCTCCTTAGTTCTGATGGTAAAACCAGGACACACTCCATTCGCAAAGGCCCTTTTCTCCTTTTTTTTCCTTCCATGTCTTTGCTACATTCTACCTTTCCCAGAATGGTCCACAAAATTCAAGGTCAAGTATTTCCAAAACAGCATAGACATGTATGAATATGGACAAAATAGTGAAAGTCTCCTGACTTGATAAATCTCAGGAAAGAGCCCAGTTTCAAAAATGAGGTTAGTATTTACCTTAAAAGAAAAAGAATTGTCGGTATGAGGAAAGATGATGCCCAGGGTTCACATCAAGCCTTTTAGCTATAGCAGCTGCGCTTCCGAGGTCTCGGGAGGAAGCAGAGCTCTGGAGACCTGAACTGTAGCACTCTGTATTCTGGAAGGAGAATGCAGACTCATAAGGCTGGTGCACATCAACGGAAATTTTCTCTCCTTCCTAACAAGAAACATTTTCTCTTTTCAACTAATGTGCAATATGCTCAAGGTCTCAATTCTCTTAGTTCCATGCCAACATTTTCCCTGTGTTTATCTATTTTTTATCTTTTACATTTAGATTATAAGTCCCTTGCTGTTAGCCCACTGCATGGTACAGAGAAAGCTCTTAAATGATGAGTGTGTGTTGGGCTCTGTTCTCTAATAGGGTGCCTTTGTCCAGACGACAGGAAATGTCTGTAATTAGAGTGTGGAATTCAGGCTTGTTTATTCTCCTGTAGGCATTAACTAAGGAGCAAAATATACCTATTCAAGTTGGTGGATTCTGTAGCGGAAACATAACAACTCTGATAATCAGGTCCTGAAGCTTGGGAGATGTCCAATGGTGGGAACATTCTGCCTTTCATGAAAGTATTTTTTCTTCATCCATTTATCAAAGATTCATTAAAGACCTACTGTGGGGTCAAGACCTTTTCTGGGTTCCCAGAATATGAAGTTAAGTACGACCTGGTCCTTCCCCACAACGTGAGGATGATAGACTAGAAAAACATGCTTCAACAAAAAAGAATGTCCAATTCGATTTGTATTTCAGGTGAGCTAGGAATTATTTCAGTATAAGTATGCCCCATGCAAGGTATGAGACATACTAAAAGAATTCCTAGGCCAGGCATGGTGGTTCACTTCTTTATTACTAGCTTTCTGGGAGGCCGGGGCAGGTGGATAGCTTGAGCTCACAGGTTCGAGACCAGCCTGAGCAAAAGTGAGACCCCATCTGTACTAAAAAACAGAAAGAACCAAGGCAAGACGGTTGCGTGACCCCAAGAGTTAGAGGTTGCTGCGAGCTCTGATGCCACGGCATACTATGCAAGGCGACAGTCTGAGACTCTGTCTCAAAACAAAACAAAACAGAACAACAACAACAACAACAAAAAACTTCCTAGTTTACCTGAAATTCAAATTTAACTGGGCATCCTGTATTTTATCTCTACAGTGCAGTGGCACCCACTATAATGGGTATGAACAGAATGTTTTCTGAGCTCAGAGGAGACTACCCTGTTCTTCTTGAGTAAGACAGGAAAATTACTCAGTGCTATTCAAACACTGGGTATCAACTCATTTAATCTTTCATAATAGTTGTCACTGTTATCCATTTATTTTGTTTTATTTTTTTATTTTTTTTGAGACAGAGTCTTGCTATGTTGCCCTTGGGAGAGTGCCGTGTCATCACATCTTACGGCAACCTCAAACTCTTGGGCTTAAGTGATTCTCCTGCCTCAGCCTCCCAAGTAGCTGGGACTACAGGCACCCGCCACAATGCCTGACTATTTTTTGGTTGTAGTAGTCATTATTTGGCAGCCCTGGGCTGGGTTCGAACCTGCCAGCTCTGGTGTAAGTGGCTGGTGCTCTAGCAGCTGAGCTACAGGCGCTGATCCAATTATCCATTTTTTTAGATGAGAAAACTGAGAGCCAGAGGTTAAGTAACTTTCCTAAGGTCACTCAGTGAGTGCTGGAATTTGAACGCAGGCAGTCTAAGCCCACATTTAATCACTTGAATTGCTACTCTGAGTAATGCATCGTACCGATCATTTGGTTGTGATTTGCTCTTCAGGTGTTTTCAGATCTCTTAGTTTAAATCTCTCATGATATATGCAAAAATGAGAAACTAATCATCAGTCTCACCCTGCCTTCAATCAAAGAGATTTTTGTAGTCATTCGACCAGTATTTGTTGAGTACTCTCTGCTTTCAAATAATATTGTTAGATTTGGTGTCATTATTCCCTGGTGTGTAGTATAAATTAGGACACAGAGATTAGGCAAGCTTTTTCTTCAAGTCTTTTGGAGCCCTTCAGAGGATTAAATGGCATAAAGTACAACTACTTATTTTTCTTTCTCTTCTCCTTTGGAGACAATTCATTTATGCATCTGCAGCACTCACAGAGATAATTTCATTGCTTCAGCCTCTTATTATTTTTTATTTATTTATTTTTGAGACAAGAGTCTCACTCTGTTGCCCCAGGTAGAGTGTTATGGCATCATAGCTCACAGCAACCTCAAACTCTTGGGCTTGAGCAATCCTTTTGCCTCAGCCTCCTGAGTAGCTGGGACTACAGGCGCCCGCCATAAACACCTTACTAATTTTTCTATTTTTAGTAGAGACGGGGGGTTTGCTGTGGAACTCCTGAGCTCAAGCAATCCACCCACCTCAGCCTCCCAGAGCAGTAGGATTATAGGTGTGAGCCACTGTGTCTGGCCTTGCTGCAGCCTCTTAAGGTCTGAGGAAGGGCCACTGACTGAACAATGATCGGGAAAAGGAAATGCCATATTTGGCCAGATACTCAGCTTGGAGGTGCCCATAGTAAGGTGAAAGTTTACCCTATGGCCCTACCTGGGAGGTAGGACACTCCACTCTTACCTTTGTTTGGGTTTCCTGGAAGCAGATCTTGAGACACAGTGGCAACAGTTTCTCTAAGAGGTTATCCCAGGAAACATTGGCAGGAGAAGGGCAGGGTGGCAGGAAAGGGGGGAGTAGGGCATGGTGCCTAGTATTTGGGGGGAACTCCAGCTTTCTTTGGAGGATTGCCCCTGGGGTCACTCCTCTGTCATTTCCTGCCAGCCAAGAAAGCCATACAGTGATGAGAGGTTGGCTAGTGCAGACAGTGGTAAGGACTCAGGGTCTAGGTGGGGCTGTAACTAAGCCCCTCTGTTTTTGCACCCTTTAGCCAAAGTTCTAAGATGCCCCTCGTAGTGACCATGTGCCACATCTTTCAGATGCTCTGAGCAGTGAAGAGCTCAGGAGCCATTTGTCACACAGCAGGTGGTGCAGTAGCTGGAAGGGTGCACTTCAGTCATTCCTGTCTCAGCCTCAGTCTCCGGTGATGCCAGAGCCTTCCCCACATCATTGTGACAGTGCGCTACTTTCCCTTGGCTATACAAAGGTTTAGGTTATAAACGACTTCTGATTACATGTTGGTATTCTTTCTCTTTCTCTCTCTCTCTCTCTCTCTCTCTCAACCTGCTCTGGGGATGCCAGCAGCTATGTTTGGAGGACACTCAAGCAGCTCTGTTGAGAAGCCCATTTGGCAAGGAACTGTGGCCCTTAGTCCCACTGAGACCCACCAACAATCACGTCATATGAGTGAACTCACAAGGAATCTGAGAATCTCCAAGTTACAAGTTACAGCTGGACTGACACCTATAAATATTGTTATTTATTTATCTATTTGCCAATTTGCCAATTGCATGCTCCTGTATGTATCATAGAATTGATTTTCACATTGTAATATAGACTATATTACAATTTGAAAATAAATTACAAATTTATTAAATTTGTGTTTAATAAATTGATTTTATAAGTGAAGATATTTGGTTTTAGTTTTGTCCTCTAGCTCACTGAGTTTTCTACATTGATAGTTATTCTTTACATTGTTCACTAAACTGTTGGTTTTCTGTGCTCTTTGTGTGTATGTGATGTGTGTGTGGTTTTGGTTTTTAGGAATGTTTGTATTTTTGTTGTGGTACTTACCACAATATTTATATGATTAGGTAATAACTTTAGTCCTCTCTTTCCTTAGTTATATATTATTCTAATTCTAATCACCTCTTAGGTGAAATGTAGTGTTTTCTCTTCCTTCCCTACCTACACTGCTACCAAATATTAATCAGCAATGTTCCCTTTCTTAGCATCTACTCTTGTATTGTTAAATATACTTAGACTTTTATTACATGATCTTTTTAGCTTTAGGTAAAATCCTCTGACTCCTAGTTATTACCTATGAGTGAAGCACTAAATGTCTTTATTTTTCTTTATTAGTGTACTCACTTTTCTCCATTCCTAAGTTTTTGAAAGCATGTATAATCTTTACATTTTATTTTATCACCCCCAACTTCTAATCCCCAGTAGGTTTCAACCTTGTTCTTAAAGTTCAATACACTCATTATTGACCGCCAGTCCTTCTGCTCACAAATGTGAACCTCAATCAGCTCTGGCTTGGCAACTGTTCAATCTGCTCCAAGCATCTCCAGGAAGGATATTAGAAACGATATTTGAGATTTTTCATGTTGAAAATGATTTATCTGTAGCTTTTATTTCTGAGGGCAGCTTGGATATATCATGGGTTCTATTATACTTTCTTTGGGTATCATGTTTTACTATTATTTAATATAAATCTTTTCTGTGACCAAGTAATAGAATTCCTTTGTAAGTGATTTTTCTTTTTCTTTTTTTTTTTTTTTTTTGCATTTCCCATGGTATGCCCCAGTGTTGACCTTTCTGGATTAATTTTCTCCTAGCAAAAAGTGTGTCATATTTAACTTAAGGAACATTTCTTAAATTATATATTTAAATTTATGTGTTTCATTGTTTTGGTTTTCTTCTCTTGGGGACAATCATAAACTTGTTTAATCATCTTTGTCGGTCTTCCAGCCATTCTATTTTTCTCTCTAGTTCTTTCTTATTTTTCTGAATAATCATTTCGGTCTCTTTTCTCTTTTCTAAGTCTATGTATATTTTTAAAGTTTTTGTATGTATAAAAGTTTTGCATGCATAAAAATATGTATGTATATTTTTAAAGTTTTTCTCCGAATATCATCTCCTTATGCAGCTTCCAACTTTGTGTTCAAATTTGTGATGAATCTTTTCTTCTGCCTCTTTCTGAATTCTGCCAAACTCACAGTTCATCTATATTTATTTCACAACATCTACTCTGAATCCCTGTATTTCTATTTGTGGTCTTTCTTATTAAAGTGCATTTTTCAAGAAGGTTTTCACATTGATTCTTATAGTATCTTTGTAGCAACATTATGTACTTCTTTCAAAAAATGTTATTATTACTATTGAATTGATTGGCTTCTCATGAGCCAGGTGTTTGCTGGATATTTGATTATGTGTGTGTGGAAGTGTTGAGAACTAGATTATGTGTGTGTGGAAGTGTTGACCAGGTTAGTTTTCTAAAGGAATTAATTCAAAGGCTCTCTCATCCCTGCCACCACAAAGAAAGAGAGTTTCCTCCAAATATGGAACTCACATGTGATTCCTTGTTGCCCTGTTTCTTCTGCTTCTCTGAACCAATAACAGAGACTGAGAATGTTTCTGCTACTGGCTTTACTTACTCCTATTTCCTCAAACCACTGTTACAGAGAATGGATATGGTCTTTCCCTTTTAGGGTAAGCTATTCATGTCAACAGCATAGCACGTATTTTTATGGTACATTCTGAATTGTGCCCCTGTTGAGCCCTTTTCCACCTGTTTGTGCTTTTACCATGCCTTTCCTTCCACATGGCACCTATTTTTTTTTTTGACTTTTCTTTCAGATCAGTAGAAGGAAATTATTTCTGTTCACTTTAATAGTTATACTAAAAATTGAGTTTGAAATATTTTTTCTTTTACTTTTATTTAATTTCCAGGAGGAGAGGGAGAGTATGCTGACTTACCTACCCGTGTAAGAGCAGTGCACGCTGACGCCTCTTGATGGGTCTTCTTTGTAACCAACTCCATTAGCCAGCAAGGACTATGTGAGATGAGATCCAGGTGTTGTCTCTGTTTATCACTTAATTTCTTGTGACTCGCTGATTGAGAGCATTTAGTTAGCAAATATAAACTACAAAACTGGTCTGGAATGCTGTTGTGATATGTGCAGTCTAAAAGTGTTTCCACTGAATTTATTTATTTGGCTCTACAGCAGCAACAACAATAATAACAAAACACTAGGGTCAATTGACAAAATTACAATCTTGGAATTTTACTTTTGAATTCATAACTATAGTCATCCTTTTACCTTTTGTTATAATTTATTATACTCACAGAAGACAAAAAGAACCAATTTTGATGCAGTTTACCAATGCTATGAAATATCATTTTGGAAAATACTAGATCGTGTCCATTGCAATTGCTATAGCTTAAATGTATCTAATATTCAAGTGTTGAAAATTAATGACCAACGTGATAGGAGTAAGAGTTGAAGTCTTTTAAGAGGTGATTAGGCCATGAAGAGTCATCCTTCATAAAGTGGGAAAGGCCCACACAGTATTTAGCTATCTTGTCCTTCTGCCTTCTGCTATGTGAGAACATAGCACTTGTCCCCTCCAGAGGGTGCAACAATGAGGTGCCTTTTTGGAAGCAGAGATCAGCCCTCACCAGCCAAAAGAAAGTGCTGGTGCCTTGATGGTGGACTTTTCAGTTTCCAGAACTCTAAGAAAATAAATTTATGTTCATTCAGTTTTTTGGTGCAATAACTCAGAATTTCTGTTTATAAGTTATCTGTGGTATTCTGTTACAGCAGCACAACTAGACTAGGTGACTAAATATACTTCTGTTAAGGCTATTGCTGATCTAATGCTATTTTTTTTTTAAAGGCATGCAACTTGCTTAAAAACATTGGCAAAATCCTTTGAGGGTATCAGGTTCAAATCCTGTTTGTATGAGTCTATTGTGTTTGGGCCTTGGGAAGGAAGCTTACTCAGTAGAGTGTTTTCCAGCTCAAAGAGTTGGCTCTTGGGGTTTATGATAGCATGATGATAAAAATTTATGGCATTAAATGAAGTCCTAGGGTTTGCTTTTCAACTTTCAACCAAACCCAAATCGCCAAAGTGTGATGGGTGTCCTCATCACTTCTCTGGAAGCACATGAGCCCCTTCACAGAGATTTCCACAGGGAGTGGAATCTGTCCTCTGTCACAGTAAACTTGTGGGCAAGCTTTACGGTATTTGGAGGAGGATTTCTAGAAATTCTTGGTAGAGTAAAATCAAAGAGAACCTGTGAGTAAATTTTCATTCCCTTTATTTTTAGAAGAAGTAGGTCTCTGGAGCATAGATTCTTTTCTCAAATGAAAAGGAGATGAGTTGTTTCTTTTTAATGCCTCTCATTGTTACCTGGGCATAGAGCTGTCCTAGAGCATGAGGGCTCTGAGGAATACAACTAAAAGTCATTGAGTAGGATGACCACCAAAGTCCCATTTACTTGTGCTAATTTTTCCTTTTGAATAGCTACTTAGGGATGACCAATATTGAGGCCTAACATAATCTGATTTGAGAGGTTTCTGGGGAAATACTTATGTGCTCTCAAATAACCCTACTATTTGTGATGGCATGATTTTAATTTTAATAATTTAGGTAATCTTAAACAATGTCCATTGTTTCTATTTAAATTACAGTTACTCCCAGAGGGATTAGCCTTTAGGCTTCGATTACTAGAGGCTATTAGTATCACTTAGTGCTTTAGACTGAAATCATTGGCATATGATTCTGAAAAACTATAGTAGTTCAGAGATGGTGTCCTACAAATATGGAAAATGGGTAAGGAGGAAGAAGGAGGAAGGCTCCCATTTAATGCCAATGGAAAATTTTGCCAAAACCAATCTGATTTTTTTCTCACCTGATATTAGGCTTACCTCTAGCCAGTACTATGATATGCTAAGTGTAAGAAGCAGCCTTTTCTCTACACACTGTACAGCCACTTGCCAGAAAATTTGTTGGAATAATTTTGCAAACCTGTAATAACCATGAGAAGAGTGTATAGTGCACCACATGCACAAACATGAGTACTGGTCCTGTCTGATAGTAGAGTGTGCATTCCATAGTCTCCCTGTTCCTCCTCTTTCCATGTAGACTAGGGTTTATACAGTCAGATAAGGGGGAGGTATTGTTTTCAAATGTAATATATTATGTTGTTTCAAACGTTTTGTCCGTTTTAATGTCATGTGTTTTTGTAGCTCCATATCTCAATAAATATTTATTCTACTGTGTCGTGGTATATACTGATTGATGGAGAATTTTGTACTCTATATATTGATGCTATTCATTTTTTTCTACTTTTAATTTTTTTTATTCTTTTCAGCCTATTACTCTATGATGTCATTAAGCGATTTTCGGCCAATTTTTCTCTACGAATTCAAATTGAACCAAAGCACTGCTGAAATAGCTCGAAAAATTAACCAGGCATTTGGCAATGATAGTGTTAATGAACGCACTGTTTGACGTTAGTTTGAGAAATTTCGTTCCGGAAATTTTAGCCTCGAAGATGAGCCCTGAAGTGGTTGATCTAGAGTAATCCAGGACGAGGATTTGAGGACCCTGGTGGAGACTGACCCATCACAAACAGTGCGTGGGATGGCAGAAGAACTGGGTGTCAGCTCCCATGCAGTTTTTGATGGTTTAAAACATATTGGAAAGGTCAAAAAGCT
>CAUYPK010049235.1:0-30771 GCA_963574355.1 Loris lydekkerianus | reverse complement strand
GCAACGACTCAGCAAGGCCCGGCCTGAAACTGCCTCTACCTAGATACAGCCAATGTGGTACCATGCCACTGGCCCGACCCTGTCACGCACCTCTTCCCCCGCCTTCTTTCCCCGCCCCTTCTCTCACAATAAAAAATAAATAAAAATAAAAATAAAAAAAAAAACTATCAAGCTGTGTGGGGAAAGAGTGGCAGGACATAAGTTATTCCTTAAGTGTGGAGGATTAGCCTCTGTGATACCAGATACCAAGTCACTGTCCTGAATTTCAAACCTAGTCATGAAATTTAATTCACAAACTGTTTGAAAAAAATATGACAGATATGAAAAAAAAAAAGGAAACAATTAAGTGGTAAAATATGGGACAGATTTTGGTTGCCATTAGATACCAGAGAGAAGAGTATTCCAGGTGGGCACCACAGTATGACAAGCACAGAGGAGCAGGAACGTCCCGGGCTGGCAGGGAGGAGAGTGGGAGGAGGGAAAGCTGGAGATGCCTTCAGCAAATTGACCAGAGCCAACTGCTTTGCTGACTCCCTTTATAGATTCGGTTCTAATTGGCATAAATCTCTGATTCATTGTTCCATCAAAGGAACTAATAGCCAAAGCAAAGGAAAGAGATAACATTTTGCCTAGAAATTTCTGCAAACCCCAAAGCTGCAGAGGTTTTTTTTAAAAAAAGAAAATGAACGAAAGTAAAGACCTTCTTTCCACTTCAGAGTCTGTGTCCAAATGCTTAACAGGGAATGTACTCTTAAATACAGCCTTAGCAAAACATGGAGGCCCAGCTCGGAGCTTAAATGCATTGTTTAGCCTCTAGTAACTGCATCCGATAAAGTTGCTGGAAATGAACCAGAGCTGCTTCCATTGATTTGTTTTTCAATTCTCTGTTGTTTGCTGAAGAGCCTTATTTTACCTTGTGCAAAGCCAGTCATTCGAGTAATCAGCAAATCCAGTCGCACTCCCAAATCATCTGACCTTTCAGCCTGGCTGCTTGATTCATAACCTTCAGATTGCCACCAGGCTTGCTGTTTCCTCAGAGGTACACCCATGTTTATGGCAAAGGACACCAACACAGAATGCATGCTTGCAGAGAGGCTGGAGACGACACTGGAGTGTCCTTGGGGCCAGCAACTGCCATTTTCACATGTCATGAAATACAGTTGTTCACTTACTCCCTTGCCCCCAAACATTTAAGATGTAGAAACCTTTCTTAGCTTGTGGGCCATCCAAAACAAGCAGTGGGCTGGGTTTGTCCCATGGATTGTAATTTGACTGCGAACAAGAGCTGGGCTTAATCCTTTGTGGCTAGGATACAAATGCCACTTGAATTTTGGAGTTTCTGTACTCTTTCCCTACCTAGAAATTACTTTTTCAATTGCACCCCTTTGCAAAGTTCTGAAAAGATATTTTTCATGAAGTAGCATAGAAATTTTCTTATTTCTTTTTCTAAGAAAAGCTTTATTGAGGTACAATTTATATACATAAAATGACACATTTATTGTTTACGTTCTGATGAATTTGGACATATATACACACATACCCTTTACTATCATCACAATCAATGTATCCAGCACCTCCAGAAAGTTCCTTTGGTTCTTTTGTGAGGTATTTTGTTTAGAAAATTTAACATGAGCTCTATCCCCTTAATATATTTAAAAGTGGACAAGTCCCTGTTGCTGACTCTAGGCACCAGAATATTTAACGTGAGCTTTATTCTCTTAACATATTTAAAAGTGCACAAGTCACTACTGCTGACTCTAGGCACTGTGCTGTGCCTCAGATCTCTAAAACATGCCTATCTTCCATACCCAAAACACCTTGCCAATTGAAAAACTCCCGATTTTTCCCTCCTTCAGCCCCTGTCAAAAACACCATTCTGCTTTCAGTTTCTGCAAGTTTGACTCTTCTAGATACCTTATATAAGCAGAATCATAACGTATTTGTCTTAGTATAATATCCTCTAGGTTCACAAAGGATTTTGCAAATGGTACATTCATCTTAAAAAACGAAGTCTCCTTATTTCTTATCCAGACCCCACATAGAAATCTCACCTCTTTGGGGAATCCCTCGACAGTGACTCCAGTTCTTGCTCATTTCTTTTTACCAAATTTCTTTCATGAGAATCATGGTGACTGCCAGGTGTATTTAGTTTGGTTTGCAGTTTTTCCAAAGGAACCGAAATTCTCAAAATCAGAAACATCTGGCAGTATTAAACCTAGCTATCTGTAGTCCAGCACTCTGGGAGAGGGACGCGGCAACTGCCAACTTCCAGCAGGGGGTGCTCTTTCCTGCCCGCACACTGGTCCGCTCTGGACGCTTCAGTTCACTCCTTACTCATTTCAGTTGCCCTTCTGGCTCTGGTAGGATTTTGAATTTGTGATTCCCAATTTAGATTCCACATCTATCATTTCGTAACTATGTCATTTTCTTACAGTTTTATGAAAATTTTAAAAATACAGAAGAATACAATGAATCATATCACGAACACCCCTGTGTACCCACCACCTGAAATTAATAAATATTGATGTGTTATAAAATGCACAAGTCATCCCAAGAAGAGGTAATCTTCTCATGGCTGTTCATCCCATACCCATTCTTCCCCAGAAAATTCTATAATAGAACAAGTGTTGGTACTTTCACTACTTAGTTATACATAGAAATACAGGGCAGCCATAATATGTTTGTGTGCTATTTAAAATAGTGTGCAATGTTTAAATACATAATTTGTATAAATACAGTGTCTTTTTAAAATGCATACTTTACATAAACAATATAATTCTCTTCTTCATGTTTCTTTCATTGAATATAATCTGCCTTGGGTCATCTAAATCATGTCCAGACACTTTTAATGCAACATGCCATTGTCATGGTATAAATATGCACAACGTGTTTATCCATTCTTTGTTCAATAGACATTTAGATTGTTTTTGGTTTTGTGCTATTACACATATTATTGTCATTTTACACATGTCCCCCCCAAGTACACACATGGGAGAAGTTTTGCGAACTGCATACCTAGAAGTGAAATTGCTGGGTCATGATAAATTGACATTATCTCCAAAAAAGTACTCTTAATGTACACCAATAATGCAGTCATAATTCTTGCAGTGCTTTCTACTTATTTTCCGGGTTAGTCATATTTGCAGATAGAGTATGAGGTCTTTTTGTCGTCCGTATGATTGAGGAGGCTTGTAGCTGCATTTTATTCACTGTCCCCCATGGCACTGAGCATAAGTGTGCTTGTGCATAATTGGTGCTCAGGATACAGGGTGTGTGAATACTACTGTTGGACTGGACTGCAGATTATTTAAGAGCAGGTGATGAATTTTATACGTTTTCTGATTCTTTTCATTTTTTTGGCCCAGGATTTGACATAAAGTGGGGGACTAAGAAATGCAGTAGAATATCTGTAAGCTTAGTGCCCATGGGACTGTAACAAACTAGTCAATGTAGTGAGGGGGTCAAGGTAAGGAACTAGGCCTTTTGTACTGACATGTACATGTGGTGCATGTCAAGTCTATGAAAATTTGGTACACTTAAGTCATCTATGGATCTTCTACTATACAATGGCGTTTTAATAGCATAGGAAAACAAGGTGTCTCTCTTCTCTTCCTCTCTTATACCTCTTTGACCTTCCATATATTTCTTCCGCTTTAAATCCCATCTTGAATAGGTGTCTTTTCCCCATTTTCATCTCGTAGGTTCTCCTTCATCACTCAGCTTCTAACTCATCCTTAGAGGCCACATTTTCTGACTTAACAGTTATGGCCCTTACACTTTAGAACCCATTAAAGTGACTTATTTTTAGGAAAATAATCAAAATTGATTAAACATAGGATGGTTTCTTTAAATTCCTTTAAAACATAAACTTGTTTCTTTTTGCCTCTTTAGTTTCAATGCTTTTTAGTCTCTCTCTCAGCCTTCCTTTCACCCTCCTTATCCCCCCATATTTATTTTCAAGCCTTTTAATCCCTGCCGCTTTCCACCACCTCCCTGATCATTGTATTGTGTAAGGAACACAGGCTCCACTTACAGGATTCTTGCTGTTGATCCCCTGCCTATTTCTATTAAGGTCTAGTTCATGACTCACTTTCACTCAATGCAATTCCCCCTGTAGCCACTGACCTCATTTACCACTAATCCCATCTACACCCTAATGGGAAAACAATCAGGTGGCGTGGACGCACACCAGTAGCCAAGAACGTGGCCTGAATTTCTGGAGACCAACCACTGCTGTCTGCTGATGCCTGGCCTTCCCAGCACACTGCTCTTTCCTCTTTGATTTGGAATTTGTCCTCAGCAGCTTTCTCTGTAGAAGCAGGGCAGGAGGGCTTCTGGAGGCAGAGGCAAGAGGAGGCAGAGGGAGCCAGGCCTTTCAGAGAGAAATGGATGTGTAAAAGAGGACTTGGGAGTCTACATGCACCAAGTTTTGCTTTTATGAGAACGCATACTGTTTATTCAACAATACATATTGATAGCCCACTACAAGGTAGGCAGTGTTCTAAGGAGTTCTGAGAAGCTAGTCTATGGCACAAACAAAATAGTCAAGGTCTCTGTTGAGAAGAAGTTTATGTTCTGACAGCCTCTTCTATCTTGTGCAAAGGAAAGCTGAGTTATATATGAGGTTTGTTTCACCTCTGATGTTCACAGAACCTGTTCCATAGTCTAATTCTGAGAAATTTTCATGGTGATGGTGGTATGCATATGTGTAGAGGGAATGTGAAAAGAGAGAGAATGTGTGAGAAAGGGAGAGGGAGAGAAAATGTAAGGAGATAGATATTGTATTGCCTTTGACATCAGGGTACCACTAACTTCCTAAGAGGCTAATGCTGGCTTTGGTTTCTGATTGTTGCTTATCTCCTAGTCTGAGAACAAGTAACACATGTACTGTCAATGAATTGGTGTGAGCATCACAGAATAGTAAAAGCAATACATCCAGTGGGGCTTTTTATTTTCCCTTGTATAGATTTTTATGGTTTTTAAAATTTTTTAAATAATGAGAATGCATTCTTTTTATAATGAGAAAAAATGAAATCATTTATCAAAATGTACATATTAAAAAAAAAAAATAACCTCCCAGATAATGAAAGGGAGGAGTATGTTTAAGTTCGTGCTGGTGTTGTATGGGTGACCTTACTCCACCTTTGAGCTTGTGAGACTTGACTTCCCACCGTTGCTTCCCAGTGCTAACCAATACCCTGAAAAAATTGATACTAAATCATTTTAAATAAATATACTACCAGAACCCAGCAAAATATAAGAATGGAAAATAGGCAAATTCTATTTATAAAATAAAAATCCAGGAAATTTCTAGACAGTGGTTTCTGATGAAGTAGTGCCCTAAATAATTTCTTCAAGGTCATCTAGTTAATTTATGCTGCATTTGTAAGTTATTGTGTATTTTAAAAATTAATGAAAGATTTAATTATAGCAGGGTTGCCGGTGACCTTTTGTGAAATGACTTCATCATAAATCTGCAGGCATTTCAGAAATGAACTGTTTTCCAGGTTTGTAATAATTTGCTCTCAAATTAATGACACCCAGCCAGTGAAAGGATCGTCGAGTCTGGGTGAAAGGATTGAGTTGGGATTTGTGGTTACCTAGCAATGGCTAATTCTGAGACCTGGGTGGAGGTGGTGGAGAAGATGGTGTGTGAGTCACTGAAATCCACAGCAGATTTAACTGTTTACTTAGAGGAATGAGAAATAAATCTAGTGTGTCAATAGGGAGAAATTGCATGTAGCCAGGCTAGGTCATGGCAGAGCAGCTAATTAGGGTGATACCTGGACCAGTGGGAGAAATTCTGTTCTTCCCTGGCTCCCAAGCCAAAGCTTTTCTTTAATTTTTAAACTGAGGTCTACATTTGCCCCTATGCCCCAGCTTGCTGGCTGCCCCTGAAGAACAACTGAGACTCTATCGCCCTGTGTCTCTGTCCTTCACCCACTTCAAAGGTCAATGGGAATGGCTAAGCCATCTATAGAAGGCAGTACCTCGTTACCTGGAGACCAGGATGCATCAGTGTCTAGGACAGGCTGATGATTTATTCCACTCAAGAGAGTGAAAGGAATGGCTGTGCAGAGGAACGCCACATCTTAGCACATGGAAGATCCTCTCATAGAAGAAGCAGAATGTATGGTTCCTGAGTGGCAGACATCCTTTAGGCATAGGAACTGGGGAGATAAACCAGCAAAATCTGTAAAGTGAATCTTGACTGAAGTTAAGTTCCTTAGTTAACTGAGGCCTTGGATGTGATCACCTCTTCTCTGCCCTGCTCAAGCAAGTATGAATGGTTCTACGGTCATCTGTCTCATACCATGACTCTGATTGTAAGCTGAAAAAGATTTTACATGAAAAGTGGTCAGTGTGGGAGAGTTGGGTGTCAGGGGACTTGGGTTTCATTCCTTTGTGTTCTTAAGCAGGCCGTTACTCTAGCTGGGTCTTAGTGTCCTCAGTTAGCATGGGAAGGGGTTTAGTCAAAGGTTCATCCCTAGAAGCACCCCAGCACTAAGCTGCTATAATTCTGTTTGTTCTTAGGCCTACCGCAGGGATTCCCAACTGGAGGCCAAGCCAATAGATTGTCACAGGTCAGATTTAAGTACATGGCTCTCTCCACAGTCAATGCTTTAGAACTTGAGACAAATAGGGCCATGACTGGAATTTTCTAGATACATATTCTCTTCAGATGTCTTCTTTTTTCCCTCGTATAACTGTTCAATGGATTTAGTTTAATCCATTGCATGGCACATCTGCCTTTTCTGCAAGCAGACTGCTAAGAGGTTAAGATCAGAGGTCCCTGCATGCTTGTATTTTAGTTCCAAACTGTGTAGTCTGATGATTGCTAATGTGTCATGAAGCACTTAAAAGGGGCCTTGCTGCAAGCACCATGCTGCTGAGCACAATACTGCAAATGACTGAGTTCTACTTCTGACCCCATCATGTACTTGCTATGTAACGTTGTTGGATGAGTTATTTAATTTCCTTGAGCCTCCGTTTCCTCTGTTAAATTGTTAAATTTCAATCTGTTAAATTGAGATAGTTAATGAAATGAAATAATTAATGCAAAGTGATTAGCATACCCTAAGTGTTCAATAAATTTTCACTAATATTGGTGAAAATGCTTTATTATTATTTTGTTGACATTTATTGATTACCAACCATTTCCAAAGTCTTAAGAAAGAATAATGAGGATATAAAAGGATAATGCATGCTGTCTGCCCACAAAATTCCCATGCCTCTGATGAAAGACGTATATAATCATAGCTAAGTATTTTGATATAGTGATACTAATAATAATTTAATTTATTATTTTTTAACTTATGCCAAACACTTTACATTCTAACCTAAGAACTATGTTAGATACTATTATTATCCTCATTTTGCAAGTGGGGAAATTCATTTTAATAGTGAGGAAAGTCTCTACATACCTAGGATTGGGTCAGTCTGATTTGAATATTTTAATAAACCTCTCTTAGAAATCAATAGAACAAGCAGTCAAAAATTGGTATGATTGGGCAGTGCCTGTGGCTCAAAGGAGTAGAGTGCTGGTCTCATATGCTAGAGGTGGCGAGTTCAAACCCGGCCCCAGCCAAAAACTGCAAAAAAAAAAAAAAAAAAAAAGGATTTTGGTGATGAATAACATTGTTAAAAATCTCAATTTAAATGATCTGTGTGGAATATTCCACTCAAAAAATGAAGAATATGTATTCTTTTTCAGCAAACATTTAACATAATTTTTTCATAAGTGACCATATGCTGGGCCATGTACAAAGTCTAGACTACTTCCAAAGAGCAGGTATCATTGAAACCAATTCTCTATAAACACTGTAATTAAATAAATTTAAAATAGAATGATGGTAAGAAAAAGAAATAAAGAAAAAAAGAAAAACCTCAGAGTTTCTCATATTTCATATGACTCCCATGTTCAAGTGCCTGTTAACAAATTTATATGCCTTTAAAAAGAGAA
This sequence comes from Loris lydekkerianus, assembly GCA_963574355.1. Classification (NCBI taxonomy): domain Eukaryota; kingdom Metazoa; phylum Chordata; class Mammalia; order Primates; family Lorisidae; genus Loris; species Loris lydekkerianus. The sequence continues at coordinate 22,808 of CAUYPK010049235.1, read as the reverse complement.
AAGGGAAAAGAAAAAAAAAAAAACTTAAAAAAAAAGCTTTTGGAAAGAAAATCGTGATTTTTTTTTTTTTTTAGGAGTTGTTTGGTTTCTTAAAGAGGAAATAAAAATGCTCATTATGAAATATTTACATTTGAAAAGCTTTGCTCCTCTCCTTCTTCCTAACATCCAAAAGTACTGGCTGTTGGAGCTGAGGCTCACAGAATGACTAGGAGTTGAGCAAGATCAGAGTGGGGAAAGCCATCCCAAGTAGAGGAAAGCAGATTGAGGATTGCATCTCTGCTGGTTCTGAGGTTTCTTGCCGGATCATGGACTATCCACTGGGGGCAAAAACGAGAGGAACCTCTGCAAGGGGCTGACAGAGTCAGCTGTCGTCTTGCTCTATTTCTAAACCTATTATTCAGACAGATAAACACGGGAGGGAAGGTGATTGAAACTGCTCAGGCACAGGCAGTAGAGTCACTGAGGTCGGCCACAAGGGATATCCTGGTTGCAAGTTGATGACAACATGGTATTATCCTAATTGGGTTTGATCAAAGACTCCCTAGAAGTCAGTCCCCCTCCTCTAACTCCCAAAGCACTCTTTGCTCTTCCCTTTGACGTTTCTACTGGCTGCCTCCTAACAAATCCTCTTTTTTTCCCCTTCTTGAAGGATTGTGGTCAGTCACTTTGGAAAACTTCTCTTAGCTGTCATAATCTATGCCTAAAAGTTGGTATAATTGAGGGCTGAACAAAGAATCAAACGACTGTGCAGGGGAGAGTCAGGTGACCCAGGGCTGTTCTGGAAAGAAGAAAACATCTTTACAGAGCCTACTCTTCTAATTATGTTAAGTGTGGCATTCTTTCCTCATAAATTATAGCAATTATATACTGAGATTCCCTTTGAAATCATTTAATTAATGAGTGGCTAGCCCCCTCTGGGCATGGAATTCTAATGAAGTCTTTTATTTTTTTGAACTACTTCCCTCCCCTCAAATTAATCATTCCCCTTCCTGAAAGGTTTTCTCAGGTCCAAACGGTGGGCTAAGGAAAGTGTGTTAGTTAGGGCCCCAGAAAATCAGATATGTGTTTGTGTGTGTGTGTGTGTGTGTGTGTGTGTGTGTGTGTGTGTGTGTGTAAATCTTAGCATAGTCCAGGATTAAAAGGGACAGAGCAGTTGCTGCTGTTATTTCCCCTGGGATTGTTTTTGTCCTTCTAAACCCCAAAGGATATACAACTTGGCCATATTTTTTTTTGACCCAGAAATAAGAGCAGATGAAACTATTACCCCAACTTTGAAAGAAGTGAATGATTTTGTTGGATTAATTCTATCATTAATCAACCCAGAACTATTTATGCAGCATCTGTTATCTGAAAGGAATACTAGTAGAGACAATGAATGATCACAATAGACAAATCCTTCCTGTATAGGATAAACAGATAATAGATGAATAGATAAATCCTCCCTGGCCCATGCCCACACCCACGGTGAACTTTGGTCTTCCCAGAACTGAGATGGACGCAAAGATGAGGAGTACATTAATGTCTTAAAGTTGCTAAGGGTTTTACTCCATTGATCTTAGTTAGGGCCAACAGAAAAAAAGAGCAAAGCTCTTCATAATCTGAATAATGTTTAAGTGATTAGAATTCTGCATCTGGCTTGTGAAATAGGAGACAGACAGCTCATATACCTGGAGATGGACATGGATGTTGAAAGAAAATAAACTCTTGGCAATTGCCTTGAAAGGGCCACATTCCATCCGAAACATTTTTGCATCCCATCCTTTGAGCATGTGTCACTGATTAAAAATAATCTTTTAGGGCAGCATCTGTGGCTCAAGGAGTAGGGTGCCGGCCCCATATACAGGGGGTGGCATGTTCAAGCCCGGCCCCAGCCCAAACTGCAAAAAAAAAAAAAAAAAAAATATTTTAGAAGGATGTTGAAGCCTTGAGAAAGAAAGTAGTGTTCTTGTCAAGTTGAAGCTAATTTCATGGCACATTAGGCCTAGGAAAACCCAAGTCTTCTTTTGCCCTGGCTAGTATGCTCACTGTGCATCCAGACCACTTGTATGTTAATAGCAATGTGAGAGTACAGGAAGATCGTATGCAAGATCACTGGAGTCATGGAGGCATTAAAAATAAAGATAGACATGTCCTCGTAGGTTTATAGACTCCAAGAAGAAGGCAAATCTTGAATTGTGCCAAAAACTCTCATGAAAATAATTCAGGTTGCAAGGTAAAAGCAAAAAAGAAAAACAGGAGTAATAAATTTTAATTGATTTTTTTTTTCCCCTGAAAATCCATATAATGAGAAATGGGTTAGAGAATTCATTTATTTTGTTCCTTAGGAAGTTGGGAGCAACTTCCTAAGGAAAGCAAAGCTACCTGTTTCTAGGCATCTACATTTATGCATGAAGCATTCACTTTCTCCAAGGCTCAATAGGAAGATGTCAAAAAAAAAAAAAAAAAAGACAAAGAACTCCTCTGTGAACCTTAAAAAAAGGGATTTTGACTCTGTTGTCTTAGCTGCCTAGGAGGCTGACATGGGAAAATCCCTTAAGCCCAGAAGTCTGAGGTTACAGTGACCTATAACAGCACCACTGAACTCTAGCCTGGGTGACAGAGTGAGACCCCATCTCTTAAAAACGCAGCAGTGGGTGGGGGTTGAGTGAAGCCTATTAAAAGTACTTGATGAGAATTTCCTTGGGTGAATCAATGGAGGTTCTAGCAATAAAAATGATGATGATAGAATTTTGAATTGAGAGAGAGGGCTAAGAGTGCATTCTAGCAATAACCATGATGATGGTGGAACTTTGAATTAAGAGAGGGGGCTAGGAGTGCATTTATGATGGAGGAGAACAAAGTAGTTTATTTTAGAAATTGCAAGGAAGTGGAACTTTTAATAACAGTGGATTTGGCCATGCTAAGAATTAGTTTCTCTTTGCCCAAGACTCAAGAATAGAACTATACTAAAAATAGCCTTGTTTCCTCTATTGGAACTCTGTGATCAATTAGCTGCTCTTTGTCAAGCAATTACTGTTGATAGGTCTGTAAGATACGAAGAAGAACAGAAAATATTCCAAGCCTTAAGGAGTTTTCTAATTAGATGGCAAAAATTTCACCAAAGATACAAGGAAATGAAGCAATTCTATATAGGTGGTCTAGAGCTATGGTTCTCAAACTATGACCATGGGGCCAGAAACATCAGCATCATCTGGAACTTACTAGAAATACAAATACTTAGTCACGCCAGATATACTAACAGGAAACCCTGGAGGCGACATGATTTATGTTCAACAAGTCTTCTAGGTGATTCTGATGTAAATATTGGAGAATGTTAGGTCTATAACTAACAGGACCATTTGAGCTTCTAAAAAAAGAGAACTCAATATTGCCAGAAGAATCACAGAGGATTTTCTGAAAGAAGCAGCACTGGGTTTGGGAATCATATTATCCTTTCAAAGATGCTCCATGCCTTTGGGTCCTCCACCCTACACAAGTCTTCAGTTTTCATCTTTGATTGGTATATGGACCACTTTGTTTCCTTTCAAACCGTACTACAAATATGAGGAGTATGCTGCACCTACTTTGCTGGTAATGGGTTCCTTAACTTTAGAGGAGGATTTCCAGCAGATGACTTTTATCTGGGAACTTGGTCTTATTGTTATTCTTATTGTTATTATTGTGATTATTATTAATGAGCAGCAATCTGGGCTATCTGTTTTCCCATTTCAGAATCAAGTGGACCTTCTCAGTGTTACCATTCCACAGTGATGAACATAGTTTGTTACCATGGTCACTCTGGTTTTGCTAATGGATTCTCACTTCTACAAATCTCATTGTGAATTTTAACATCTGTGCCATGGGTATTTATGATAAGGAATAGAAATATCTTAATATGAATTAGTTCTTATTTTACTTCTTGCCTATGTTTCTACATTTCTGCAAATTCTTCAGCTTCCATAAGCTCTAATGAGAAGAGCTATGAATATATGTGCTAGTGAACACAATTCAGGAGAGAGATCTACACAACAGAGACCAGGTGTCTGGGTCACCAGTCTCACAGGTGGGGGCCTGTGGCTCCACTCACAGTGAACTTTAGTCTTGCCCAAACTGAGAATGGATGGAAAAATGGGGAGTACATTAATGTCTGAAAGTTGCTAAGAGGTTTTACCCTGTTGATCTTAGTTCGGGCCCACTGAGAACCTGAACAAAGCTCATAATCAGAATAATGTTTAAGTGACAAAAATTTTGCATCTGGCATGTGAAAGTGACCTAATGGGAGAGTACACTAGCATACTCCTGAGTGAAAATATTCGTGTATTGATTTACAGTTTGGGAAAGGACCTAGGGTACACAGTATAAGGAGACCTGGAAAAGAAGCCAAAGGAATGTAGACAGAAGGAATGTACCTGCCAAGATTACAAAAGAGAGGAATCTGAAATAGTCCTTATGTCCTGATTGAGTCCTTATTCTTAAAAAATGATCACTCTGAGGTAAGACATGGATATCCCAAAGAGTTTGAGAAGACCAACAACATGTAGGTCTTTAGGGGCTGTGCACATGAATTTCTCAGCCCTGGGAAACGATCAAGCCTGACCATGAAGGTCTATGTTTACTAATTCTTGAGCATCCCTTGCTCCTCTGGGCAACATTGTTAAAAGGCTCTTTCCCATTTTGCAAACTTTCACACTTGATTATATTTTATACTTTAGACATTTCCCTTCTCCACCTGTTACTATTCTCTCCCTGCCCTTTCCTAAGTCAAGTCTAGGTTAACTAGCCACAATTCTTTCTTCCATGGGTCATATTGTGAATTTTAACACGTGTTCCATGGGTATTTAAGAAAAAGGAATATAAATATTTTAATATGAATTAGTCTTTATTTTACCTCTCCCTTATGTTGCTATATTTCTGCTATTTCTTCAGCTCTAATAAGAAGAGCAGTGAATGAACATGATAGTGAACAGAATTAGGGAAGACAGATCTTCTGCACAAAAGAGAGAACAGGTCTTTGCATCACTATGCCTCATTGTTGGGGCCCTTTTTGGATAGGTAGGTAAAAAATTTGTCTTAAGTTATACAGTCTTCTGCATTAGTTTCCTTTGGCTGTTGTAACAGATTACCACAAAGTGGGTGGCTTAAGAAAAAAACAAACAAACAAAAAACCCTAGACCTTTCTTCTTGCCTAGTTCTGGAATCTAGGATCCAAAATCAAAATGTTAGCAGGGCTGTGCTCCTTTTGGGGACTTAGCGGAGAATTTGTTCTTTGCTTCTTCCATCTGCTGTTTGTTCTAGGTGTTCTAGGATTGCAGCTGCTCAAGCCTAGTTTTTGCCTCTGACTTCCCATGGCCTCTCCCTCACCATGTCCCTCATCTTTGTGTTCCTTATAAGTATACTTTTGATTGGACTTAGGGGCCACCCTAATTATCCTGGAAGAGCTCATCTCAAGATTCTTGACTAACTTACATCTCTAAAGACTCTTTTCTCTCTCTCTCTCTCTATTAAGGTCATATTCACAATTCCAGAGAATAGGAAGTGGTCATGTCATATTGGAGGCCACCATTCAACCCAGTAGACAATCTGTAACCACTCTCTTTTTTAATGTCCTTAAGCTTTAGGGATTGTGAACACTTGAATAATATAATAAAATATATGTGATATATCTATAGATGAATAGATATATGCCAATAAACACATAGTTTTCTTTAAAATTTAAGGAGATTCAAAGGCTACCACCACCACCAAAGCTCACATATGCATTGTAGATTGAGATGCTTAGTCTATATCTTCTTGAATGGTAACATCAAAAACTAACCACCATTTTCCTTTGTGATTTGGTTGATGTAGAAATGAAAAGATACTGCCTTTTTTTGTTGTAGATATTGTATATGATTCTGTTAATGCATTTCAAGATTACCTTGAATATTTTAGGTCACTGTCTAGTACTCACTTACATTGATCACATTGTATATGAAAACTCTTAAGCTGCTATTATCATTCTTCTTATTATTTAACCTGAGTAGTAACAAGCCCCATTTCTTGAATTCAATACTTATGTGATTACCAAGAGGAGGATATGACATTTCTCTCTGTTACATCACATCTTATTAAATTCAGTTTATCACTTCAGTCTGTCAAGACCTTATTGAGTCCTGATTCTGCCATTGAGTGTATCGACTATTTCCTCTAGCATTTTGTCATCATAAAATTAAGTTTCCATTGATGACCATTATTTTCACATCTTCAAGTCATAAATGAAAATGATGAACAAGAAAGAGCAGATAATAGAACCTTGCAGCTGACTGCTCACACCTCCCTCCTGGTTGATATTAATGTCTTAATTAGGTACTATTGAGCCACATAATTTTACTAGCAGCTGGCTCATATTTTTTCATCTTTTCTTCAGGTCTGCTATGGCAAACCCTGTCAAATGCCTTGCTTATGTTCAGTAAATCATCTGTTTCATACTTCCCTCTCTGTCTTCCCTGTAATCTTTTCACAGAAAGGAATGAGGTTAATATGACCTGATGTATTTCCTGATTCATGAAATCACTATAAACTATTTGGAGTAGGCAGAAGTGTTTGGTGTAGTATCACTAACATCCTGTTACTTGGAGTATTCCAATCAGGGAAGACTTACCAGAGGTAATGGTGTTGAAATTCTGGACAATTTTTTTTTTTTTTTTTTTGAGACAGAGTCTCACTTTGTTGCTGGGTAAAGTGCTGTGGTGTCATAGGTCACAGCAACCTCAAACTCTTGGGCTAAAGCAATCCTCTTGCCTCAGCCACCCGAGTAGCTGGGACTACATGTGTCTGCCACAAGGCCCAGCTCTTTTTATAGAAGAGGTCTCCCTCTTGCTCAGGTGGTCTTGAACTCCTGAGTTCAGGCAATCTACCTGCCTTGGCCTCCCAGAGTGCTAGGATTACAGTGAACCACCACGCCTGGCCAGCCTATGGATGATTCTGACAGGCTGGCTAGAGAAAGACAAAGAAATTTTCAAGATCTTCTTTGATATTTTTTTTCTTCATGAGTTTATTAACTAACTCTACTATCTTTAAATAAATGATATATTGATAAAATATAGATGTTCTGTTAAAGATTTAAAATAGGCTGATCCCTAATGGATAGAATGAACACCATTTGGTGATGAGCACATTTATAGCCACAACTCGAACATTACAAAAGTGAGCCATGTAACCAAAAACATTTGTACCTTCTTAGTATTTTGAAATAAAAAATAAAATAAAATATAAACTAACTTGTGACTTCTGTGTGAAATAAAAGCTAAAAGTTTAAAGAGCTGAAAGTTTAAAATTGTGTCATCTATAATCACAATCCTATTTCTTCCACATTTTATAATTTTTGTCAGTCTCTCCCTGTCCCATCAGGATACTCATCTTTCAGAAAGCAGAAGGATTTGTCCTGTAAGGAAGTAAGGAAAGTGAGCTAATCTCTTAGATGTCACCATAAGAGTATTTGAACTTGGGCAGAGGAGAATAGGAAAATGGCAGTGTGATTAAGCCTTGTTGAAACTGAAGCCATTCGGTTTCTCAGAAGACTTCTGTTGTTTTAAGTTCATACCCTGGTTGGGCTCCCCTTTACATCTCTGTAATAGATGTCTTGCATTGTAATTTTAAAATATGCTGCTCCAGTGGAATATGGAAGATCAGTCTTTTTTTTTTTTTTCCTTCTGTTTTTCTAGAAGCAATTGATCATTCATATTTATAGGGCTATCAACTGCTGGACTTTGAAAAGGTCAGTATTGATTACCTGAGTCATGGAGATGGTATGCTTCTTTACTATATATAAATATGAGTTTCTTTTATGAGACTGCTATTATTATTATTATTATTATTATTTTTATTTTATTTTTTTTTTTAGGGAAGGAGGAGATTAGGTATTCATTTGAATCAAGCAGTGGGAATTTCAACTAAAATGCTTAAATTCAGTAAGGATTTTGCAGCTGACAGGCTCCTACTATTAGAGTATTATTTTAATGCCCTATTCCTCCCCCAAGTCACATACATATGATCCACTTTACAGATGAAGAAAGTGAGTTCCAGCCAGTGGATGGGGTAGATAAAATAATAGTGCCTGCATTAAGGAGAAACGGGAAGGCTGTGCGTCAAAATATGAACAATGGTTTTATCTGAGCGGTAGATTTGGGACTACTGGGTGTGCTTTTTGTATTTTAAATGCTACCTATAATGCACATTTATTACTTTCATGATAAAAAAATTCAGTTGATTATAAACCTGCTGTGAATGACTGGCCAATTGGCCGAGTTGAGTGGACAGTGGACTCACTTTCCACTCAGAACAGTTGAAGTCCAGGCTGCAGAGACTGTCTATCTCTTGCCCCGTCTTTGTACATGAGTAACTGACTCTGGGGCCTTCTCCATTTGTCTTTTCCATCTTTCCCCTAAACACTTAAGAGTTTTTGGCCACTTCAGCCTCCGCTCGGAATGGCAGTTGGTGAAAGTGGACTACAAATCTATCTTCAGCCGGCGCTGTACCAAGGAGGACTATCAGACCTGGCACCTGCTCAACCAGGTACTCTGGGGTTGGGGACCATTGGTTTCTCTGAAGAGGAGGTAATCCAAGCAAGCCCAGTTTGGTCCCCACCTAAGCCTTCCCCTTTTGAAGAGGAAGGTAGTGGGTCATCCTGAGTTATGGGTGTGGATTAAGGGGATAGGGTGGGACACACTCAGGTCCAGCAGGAGTGGATAATATTTAGGGGCTGTTTTGGACCCTGAGATCCTATCTACTCATTGAGGTCACTGAGCTGCCAGGACAAGAGGTGGTGATGCTAGCCTGGGGTTGTAGCTCTGTTCCTGGAGAAACGAGGCCCAGATATCTATGAGGCCTTCTGATGATTTGCTCATCTTACTTGCCAATGTAGGGGGTAAGAGCACTTCTTAGGTCAGCCTGAAGTGCGAGCCCCAGAACCTGGGAGACAGAGCCACTAAGAGGGTGGGTGGGTGGGCCTGGCAGTGGCAGGTGTTTATTGCTGTACAGCTTTGGCAGGCTTCTGTGCTCCTCAGGATCCCCGGGTGCTCGTCAATTATCCAATTTCTCCTCTTTTTGTCCTTGACTAGGAATTAGGATTTAGGCATGGTTGTTTATCACAGAGAGGGAACATTTTGAGTCCACTTCAATTTTCCTCTGAAATGATATGAAAACTGTCCCAGAAGTGGGCTCCTTTCCACTAGAATTGCTACTGGAGCCATTTGGGCAATTGCCTAGTGGTCTGCTAAGATGCGTGGGGGGTTTGCATTCTCTGTGGAGGTGGAGAAAAAGGAGGACAATGTAGACCTCACCGGCTGGAGTGGGTGGAGGGGTGGAAGTGGGCCAGCCTAACATAATGTTCCTTTGGAACATTAGTTAGTAATAGTAATAGTAAAAGATTAGCACTTTATTCCTGAAAATTCCTGAATCTGGATCATTACTGGGTGATGAGACTGCTACTTAAAGAAACTCAGTGACAGTGAAAAGGATCATGCTTCATGTTGAAAAGCTGGTTTATCCCATCTCCTGTGTGTTTTTCTTCCTGTGTCATTTTCTCTCTAAGGGAGAGCCTTGCGTCATGGGAGAAAGGAAAATATTTAAGAAACGTAGACCAGGAGCACAGTGTGCGCTGGGCCGAGACTACTTGGGATCCGTGGTCTCAGAACCCTGTGTCTGTGCCGACTGGGACTTCGAGTGGTGAGTCCTTTGGCATTTCCTTACCAGTTCCAATCGGATGTTTGCCTATTTGCAGGGTGGAGGTGAACTAGGATATATTTAGTGGCCTACGGACTGACCATCCCAATTACTGGGCCAGATGGATAGTCTGCACTCCTAGACAGAGAACAGGCAGGGGCTTTCTCACAGGAAAGATCACTGCCCCATCATGGCAGCATTTCCAAGGGGGCATTTCCTTGTCTTCAGTGAGCAGTTATATTGGAAAGTGCTGGAAAGGACAGAGCTTAGAGCGCTATGGCCTTGGACAATGACCTTCAGACAGGGCATTTAAATTGTGTTCTTCCATATGAACAGTCTTTTCATCATTCCTTTTTTTCCCTTCTAATGATAATAATAAAAAACAACATTAAATCTCACGTGTGACCAACAGCTCCCAACTCTGCAAATATTTCCTGCAGCCCTGGCCTCTCTCTCCTCTTGGTTGGAGACACATGTGTCCACCAATTTACTCAGCTTTCATCAACTCTTGCTTTGCTAACATGGATACCAGACTTAATGTGGCCAAACTAGAACCCTCCTTCAATTGTCCCCCCTGAAAGCAGTCTTTGGCCCAGTTTTTTCATCCTCAGTAAAACATACAGCTTTCCATGGAGCTACTAAAACCAAAATCCCAGGTGGGTTTGGTTTCTCCTTTTCCCTGACTCAAATCCAGGCCATCAATGAGTCCTTGCAGTTTCTACCCTCAAGACACATTCTAACTCAAAGCTGTGTGAATCACTCCAAGCACCAAACTCTCTACTTCCACCCTTGTCAACCTAAAATCTATTCACCTCATAACAACCAAAATTTTAGTTAAAAACTCAAACAAGTTCTTATTATTACTATGCTTAAAATATTCCAATGTCTTTTCCACTCTTAAAATATACTCCAATTCTCTCTCCTTCGCTTGTTTCTGCACTTCTTTGTGCCTAAATCCTTATTATTCCCCTCTCATTCATTATATTGCAGCCATATGCCCATCTCCTGAAACTTAATGGGTCCAGGCTCATTCTTAGTAGAGGGAACAAGTGCAAGAACTTCTTCCAAACCTCAGCGCATGGCCGACACCTTTGCATCACTCATGTCTCAGCAAAAATGTCAGCTTCTTAGAAATGCCTTTTGAGACCACCTAATCTCACCTACATCCTGGCACTATCTAGCATGTTACTCCATTTTATTGTCTGCTTAGTATTAATCACCATATGAAATGACATGTTTTTGATTGTTTTATTACCACCTATCTTTCCCCAGTGGAATGTAAGTGCTGTGAATGCAGAAGCATTAGACTTTCCTCCTTGCTGCATCCCCAGTGCCCGGCCCACATTTGATAAGTAGTCAGAGTAAGCTTCTGAATGTTGTTCCTTTTCGGCAGGTCAATAACCTCCCTGATTCTGTAGATGGGTACGTATCACTCTGATTCCAGCTAGATGAATTATTCCTCTGCATCAGAGGCAAAAAAGATAAAGTTCAATTTGATTATCTCTGTAGCCCATCTCAGGGGCTCAAGCATCAGCCTGTCAACCTGGGAGGGGTGGGGCAATGACAGACATGCACTGGGGCATAAGTGAGGCCATGTGGGTACAGAGCAGCTGTGGCTACACAGAAACCTCCCTCCTTCCCCCCCCCCCCCATTTTGTCCAACTGGTTTTGTGTGATTTGTACCAGGGCCATTTATTGTTTCCACTTTTCACTGGGAATGTAACTGCAAGCCAGCGGGGTGACTGTGACTGCTCCCCTACCTGTTCTTTATATCCTTGTACCCATGCTTGGGAAAGCTTGGCTTTAGTGAGCTTCATTAAAATGGGATGTACGGAGTATAATTTAAATTTGAATAGTAGGATTTTTTTTCTCTGTGGCAAGTTTGAACCTTTGAGAATGAAGGATATTTTCACACTTGGGAAAAACGATTTTTAATTATTAGCCATAATCTAGCAAAATAGTCATAGCACTGAGTACAGTAAGCCACTTGAAATTATGGCTCATGATATATTGATGTCAGCCTTGGTATTCAGAATATGAATTTCAGGTTTCCTTGTGTCCTTCTGTGAACTGACTCCCCCGAGGTTCACTATCTTTTGCATGTCATGTGGCTTAGTGCCCCATGTCTCTCTGGGCCACAGTAGACCCTCACCCACTGAGGGGTGAGGAAGGCATCACAAGTGAAAAGAAATAAGAACTGAAACATAAGAATTTTTTCTTCAGTAATCCATTAACATTTACCAGTCTGGACAAAAATTCCAGCACCTATATTCACAGATTATGACCTTAGGAAATGTTCTTAGTCTCTATGACTTTACGTCCTCGGCTGCAAAATAAAAAAATATGTAATATGTATCTCATTGGCTCTTAGGAAAGAATCATGAATAGAGGAATCAATGTACTTGATTAATATAAATAGGGTGTTTATCCTAGTGATGAACAGCATAGACATATGACATCTGGTAGTTGGTGCTGCTGCTGCTGCTCTCGTCAACTTGTACCCTTTGGTTAAGTGGTCCCCATGGTATTTATAGCAAGTTAAACCAGAGCTTTTGCATTTAAGTAAGCATTAGTACCTTTTGGTGTTATCCATTTATTTAATTCTGGTGGCCTTACCTATATTTTTTAACTCTTCCTTGGGAAAGCATGATGGGGAAAAGGAGCCCTGTAAGGGCTTCTGTGATTCCCACACTTCATTGGTAGAGCTGCCACGTGGATTCAAAGCCTTGTCATGTCAGGGTCTTTACTATCTGGGTCATTGTGAAAGTTTTGAGATACACCAAAACCAAGAAATGTAAAATTCATACAGTCAAAACAAATGAGGCCCTCCCAGCAACACTGAGAACCCAGGCAAGTCAATCAGAAAGGATTCTGTTGGCTGTGCTTCTTGGAAGTGAAATCATGGACTGTCTATTACCATCTGTTTCAAAACTTTAGCAATGATCCATGTATTGCCAGTTTAATGAGAAGGAAATGAGCCCTTAGACATAACAATTTGACCATGGTTATGTGACTAGGAGAGAAAGAACTGGGGTTCAGAGATAGGTCTAGCTAAACCCCATGGGCTGTCCTCTACTTCATGCCATTTCTCAAGGAATCAAATGAGTCTTTATTATTTTAGGTTTACTTAATGTTTCCAACACAAATTGGGCTTCCAATTTAGTTCCTCTAAAACTAAAACCTCTCTCTAAATAACCTAGAGTTTATTGCTGCTGATGAAATTTAATAGCACGTATTTCATTAATTCTAAAACAGCTTCAAATGATGTAGTTTTGACCATTGGCAGAAGAATTGAGGAGTGCAACCTGCATTCACAAGGGAAAGGAATTTTCCACCTAGGGCCTTCCTCCGCTAGAAAAAAAGGCTTTATGAATTCACAGAAGCATTTATTTGTAGAGCAACATTGGCTTTCACAACTTTCACCAGAACAGGTGTCAGTAATAAGCATGGATTTTGCATAAATATTGATGTTTCAACTTAGAGCCTCAGAAATCCTCCAGCCTCAAGCTTGCTCTGGAAAACCACTTCCCAGCAATTTCTGTTATGGTGGTGGCAAGGGACCAGGAAGACACCTTTATTGACAGTTAAGGTTGTCACACATTAGCAGGTACTCAGAAAAAGGAAGTAGAAGGGGTCACCTGTGAAATCCTATGAGGGATCCTGGGATGGGGTAGCCCTCCAAAAGATGCAAATACATTTGTTTGTTCCAGGAGAGAGCAGGTTGCACCAGAGCTTAAGACCCATAGTTCTCTCATTCATTCCTTGAACTGCTCACTCCACAAGAACTTTTACTGAGCACCTGCTGTGTGGCTGTATTTTACCAAGTTTTTTTAGATGAATCAATTCCTGGAAAGAAAGTCTGTAATTATTATAGGCACTTTGTAGGTTAAAAATAATGGAGACACAGAGAGGTTAAGTAATTCTCCCAAGGTAGTAATTTTCTGACTCCAAAGCCTGAGTCTTGGTATGTGGCTACCTCCTATGTCCTATGGTGCCAGGTGCACAGAGCCAGTTATCAATTGGAGAGGTAGAAGTTAGAGGTGCCATGACGCATCATTCAGCTATGTCTGAACTCCCTTCAACCCTAAAACTCTGCAGATGGAGTACAAGCAAGTGTGTTGTTTGCTATAGTGGACAAGCCAAATATAAATAAGACCATAAACACATATAAAAAAAGAGTTATTGCACTAAAAAAAAGGCATAACAGAAAATAATAAACAGTATAATTAAGTGCTGAATTTTATAGTCCAGAACTATGCTGTCCATTCTGGTAGCTTAGTTATATGTGGTTATTTGCATTAAAATGAAATAAAATTAAAATTTCATTTCCTTAGTTGCACTGGCTTGTGGCTACCATATTAAGCAACATAGATATAAAATATTAACATGATTATAAAAAGTTACATTGGAAAGCCCTTGTTCTGACTGCATGTGCTGGAGGTTGTCAGAACAAAATCACTGAAGGCTGAAGGAATTATGGGAGGCTTCCAGCAGGAAGTGGCAGTGGGACTGTGTAGACTCTGTACTAACTCTGTACCAAGGACCTAAAGCTCCTTGGTCCCCCAAAGATTCAAAGAAAAATCACTGAAATGAGGCAGATTGATTAACAAAAGAAAGGGCATTCACATCTATGTAATGTATCTACATGAGAGCCTTCAGAATAAAGACCTAAAGATGCTGGAAAAATTGTCCTATTTTTATTCTTAGGTTTAACAAAGTATGGGTGGCCATGTAGCAATATGATTGGACCTAAAGTGTATGAACCAGTGTTAAAAGACTGAAATCCAGTAAGCCTGTCTATTTAGGTTCCTCTCGGCCTCTCTGAACAAGCATTGCTTCCTTCTGGGCATGGGACAGGCCCTCCCTAGAATGGGGTCTTATGACCTACAGGTCAAGTAAGGTAGATCAGATAATTTCTTTATGGTCAGTTATTACACAGAATAATTTTTGATTTTATGGCTGGTTTTTAGGTAAGTTCTGGATTTTATGACTTGCCTTGGGGAAGAGGGATTCAAGTTTCTATGGCCAGGCTTGGGTGAGAATGGACTGAGAGGCAGAAGTATAGGAGGAGGTCGAAAACTTTTGCTTCTGAGGACTTTTTTTCTGGGGTACTGTTTTCTGAGCCCCAACATAGTTGTCTGTCTTTCTTTATGACTGTTTTTAAGTTTATCCCGTAGCTAAGTGATGATAAGGTCAACTATTAATGTATTGTATTTGTTGTTGTGTTTGCTTCTGTCTGTTGACTACTCACACTGTGCCTATCAAGAGTTTCTCTTTGCCTTGTCTCAGCCCACCAGGCTTCACTGCCTCATGCAGTGGGACAGAGGCACATGTAGCTCACTAGCCCTGGAATCTCAGCTGCCAAAGGGGAAGGTGGAGGAAGTGAGGGTCATGATAGGGCTATGCATGGTCTGAGAGTGGGGCAGCTCCTCCAGCTGGTGTAGAAGAGACCATGACTTCTTGCCTGGTTCCAAGAGTCTCAGAATATCATTCCTGAGGACCAGAGGTCTCTTCCTGGTGATTAGACAGGTGCCCCAGGGACCAGGGGTCTCCATCATTTAATACAGCTGCCACTGTCAGCTGAGTACGATCTTTGGAAAATCATTTCACCTCTTTTTGTTTTTCCTTCCAGTCTACTAACTGAGGGGATTGGACCCAAGGAGTAAAGTATCTACCCCCATTCCCACATGCAGAGAGGTCTTTTGATTTCTGAACTATCCTGGTTATTCTTCCTTTAGAGCAGTGGTTCTCAACATTCCTAATGCTGTGGCCCTTTAAAACAGTTCCTGTGGGTTAAGACCCACAGGTTGAGAACCACTGCTTTAGAGTAAAGTTTTTCCCAGGATGTGATTTGGAAGAAATACAGTTTTCCAAAAATAAGTTTTCCCCTAAACTCTTAGAAGTTCTAAAAGTTTTGTAGTCAAGAAAGATGCAGAGGTGACTTATTTCTTGAAGGAAACTGCTTATGTATTTGCAGAATCTGTGGCAGGCAGCATACTTCCCTGAGGCAAATCAAACTTTCTGGTGCATTCTGTCCAAACCT
This sequence comes from Loris lydekkerianus, assembly GCA_963574355.1. Lineage (NCBI taxonomy): Eukaryota > Metazoa > Chordata > Mammalia > Primates > Lorisidae > Loris > Loris lydekkerianus. Next base: position 7,084 of record CAUYPK010049235.1, on the reverse strand, counting down.
CACAATTCAACCACAAAACACCTTTCCCCAGGAAGCTGGCGCTGCTTGTTTGTCTAAATCATGCAGACTCCAGAGCTGGGAGGGAGGTTGGGATAGATTTTAATATACATTTAGCAGAAATTAATGAAAAAGTTCGCAGCTTGGGGGCAGCCAGTTTCTGTTAATGTTGTTAAATATTAATGAGGTGCTTTTTCTCTTTGTGGCAAAGCTACATGCCTGATGCGCTTTTTTAAATTACTGCATCACTAACAGGTAGCTGAGCTGAACAGATTGGCTGAATATGGTAACATTTAGCAAAGAGCATTGAGACGTCTTTCTCATTTCTACAGCTGCTCGAGAGAGTACCATTCCTTTACAAATTGCCAGTATTTCCCTAGGGTTAGCAGGACACTCAACAGGATTCACCTTAAAAGTAATAATGCAATAAGGGAATTTTCCAGAATTAGTGCAGTCACACCACAGCCCAATGTTTTGAAGATAAAGAATACTTAGAAATAAGTTATTTTGTGGTGTGCTGGTAAATATTTAACTACTGACTTGATAAGCCTTGATTTGTAATATTTGCTGATTCCTGTACATATTTCCTCCGGGGCAGATTTCAAGCCCCCAACATGACATCATGTTGTGGGACTGGGAAGAAATAGATTGGAGCACAGCATTATGTAAAATTCCCATCATGCAGGTACATAAGTATACATAACCTCAAAGACATGAATAATGTAATAATGTAATAACATTTTTATTAATATATAGTATACATTGTTATATATACTATATAGAATATACTATACATTATATATAATATAGCATATGTGTAGTGATCAAATCAGTAATTAAGGATTTATGTGTTTTGAGAATTACCTTCTATATAATTTATGTAATGAAAATTTTGTATAATGTAATTCTTAATAATGAATTTATTTTATAACCTTTAATTAGCAAAGTTTCTGAAATTTTAACAGTCATCTCTCATGGGCTGGCACAAGCCAGCACAACACTTAGTCTATTCAAATTCTCACATTGCCGCATGCCCAATAGCTGTTCAGAAGGCTTAGAAAAAGATCATCTATAGCAGAAATGTCTCTTTCTCCTTCCTTTCTTTCACTTTAAACTTTTGTGACCCCATGAAAACAGACCTTGATTTCCACCTTTCTAGGTAGCGATATACAACTCCAGTCATGCTCCACAGGTGCCCATTGAACACTGGGGGACACTCCCTATGGTTTGCACTGTGACATCATTTGTAGGGCACGGTCTTCCTACAGAGATGTGCAGTGCAATGGAGTAATGAGTGCAATTGTTTTTTAATGGAACTGAAATATTTATTCAGTCGATAAGTTTATTCAATATCTACAATGTCCAATGTCCTAGGTCCTGTTCTGGGGTGTTCTATTGAAAAATGACAGCTCTTTTTGAACTTCTATTTATAGTTTACAACATGTCATGGCCCCAAAGATTTTTGTCTGGGGAGTTAGTGATGGCCTTATATGACTTAGATACTAAGTAGGAAACTACTGATGTTGACAGAGATGGCATGTTTCAAGCCCAGGGTATGACATATAGAAAGACAAAGAGGCTGAGAGAGTTGGCCAGGTGTGCATGACTAAGGGTTGGGGGAGTAAGGTGGAGGAGCAGTTGAGAGGGGCGGGGCTGGAAAGATAATGTCTCTGATCTCACTTACCAGTTGTGATTCTTTACTGTTTAGTGCTCTGTGGCAGCCTGTATTGTATTGTTCTGTTATTTTGTTGGGTTTGGGGAATGTGGTATCTCTTTTCTCCAAAGAGAAAAACCCCTGGAGGACAATGACCGCCATACATCTTTCACAGGGCAAGGCACATATAATAGAAATAAAATGTGGAATTAAAGTTTTATTCCTATTCCCCTCCCACCCCTACCCTAGATACACAGAGGAAATTTGCTTTTGTTTTCATTAGATTTTCCCAAAATTAAAGAGTATGGCATCCAAAAAAAAAAAAAAAAAAGGGTTGTTTGAGCAGAAATCCAGATTAATCTGCCCATACTCTATGGGTTTTAGGAAATGTTGGGATGTATCATTTAGAAGTATGAATTTTTCCTTCAAGTGAAGTGACCCTCAGTGACCTCTGGCTGGTTATGAGAGTAGTAATCCCTATTGGCTGCTTCACTGCTTTTCTTCTGTGTTGATATTTGTACACCTAAGAGCCTCATGAACCTCTGAGAAGGGAGGAAACACCTTGGACTTCAGATGAGACCCTTCCTCTCCTCCACTGGTCTGCTCCTTCCTCATTTTGGCAATGGGAAGGAAAGGGGAAGGAAATCCTGGTTGACTTTCTTTCCTCATTTTATTGCAGCTGCGATTTTACAAAACCTTGGAAAAGAATTAGTGTAGTTTTATTTTTAGGAAAATAGCAGCCTGGATTTTAAGTAGTCAGGAAAGGTTTGAGTGTCTGTATGTATGTGTACGCATGAATGTGCATAAATACACGTATCTATATATACATGCATCTATATCTATATTTGTTTGAGGGAGGGTGAGTTTGTAAGAAAAATAAAAATAGAATCTATGAAGTCAATTTTTGAGCAACAGATATTGAATCATTATACAGAAATGTATCTTGACCTTTAAAATTGTCCTTTGTTTGTCACCTATTTATTTCAGTGATTCTGCTGTGACCCAAAATGTGCTTCTAAACTTAGTCTCCGCCACACTTATTCCAAAGCCAATGTGCCAGCCACATTAGCTATATCAGTACCTTTTTAAACCTAGAGCTTCCATTTCCTAATCCACTATTTTTTTTTCTCTGTAGACTGGACTCCAAGTGACTTGGAATTATTTTTCTAAATCTAAAAATCCATTTTCAAAGCATGAATATTTGCCCTCAGCTTGTACCCTTTTGGATGGCCTCGGGCGTGTGTATGTTTCTGTGTGTCTTTGGTACTTTAGCATTTGTACATACACACCATCATGCAATATTCACTTTCCTGGCAGTGACTATGGCTATGAGAGACATGGGGAAAGCCAGTGTGTCCCAGCTTTCTGGTACAACCCAGCATCCCCATCAAAGGACTGCAGCCTCGGTCAAAGCTACCTTAACAGCACCGGGTAAGTAAAACACCTGAAAGAACTCAACTGATTGTTTTCTTTTTTTCCTAAGTTAGAATCAAAAGGAATGCATTGCTATGGAAGAAGACGGAGTATAGATTTGGGTCGTTATGAAAGTTTTGAGATGCACAAAAATTAAGAAGTCTTAAATCTGTGTGGATGGAAACAAATGCAGCCTCCCAGCAACGGCGATAAACAAAGCAAATTGAAACTTGCATGGGTGACTCAGAAAGGATGCTTCCAGCTATGTTTCTTGAAAGTGAACTAGTGGACCATAACATAGTCTGTCTGAAAACTTTTGTAGTGACCTACATGGAGTTTGTTTATGATAGATAGCTTTTGAGGAAAACTAAGGAGTTCTTCAGGTGAGAGTGTCTTCTTTGGAAACATCAGAAGAGATTCCAGAGTGCTCAGATTTCAGTACCTTTGTCATTTACTTACTATGGAAGACCATCACTACTGTTTTGTGTAGGCCTTCTCTTCTGGAAATAGATGGCAGCCTTATCTCTGGGGCCTTGAGTGAAGAAAACTAATATAAGTGATATGCAGTTATTACAGGGCTGTCTAGTGACAGAAGAACTGAAACTCTCATACACGGATGCTGAAAACGTAAAATGAAAATTTTAAAGTTTCAGCTAAGGAACTCCTTGAGTAAAAAGCTCATGGAATACTTTTGGTAATTCTTAAATTATGTGTGTGTTTCTCTCTTTGTTCACATATTAGTTACTCTCTCAGATGCTTTAATAAAGTTTCTTTGGAGATTTGTTGTCTTGCCCTTTTGTTTGTTGCCTCTGCAAGCCAGAACAGATTTGGTAGGTGGATGGGTGGTCTAAGGCGGCATGTCTTAAATTTTAATGTGCAGATGTATCATCTGGGGATCTTGTTAGAATGCAGCTTCTGATTTGGGAAATCTGGGATGAGGTTGAGATTCTTCATTTCTAATGAGCTCCCACATGATTTCAATATTGCGGGTCCCTGGACCACGCTTTGAGTAGTGAAGGACTAAGTTTTTCTGGAGGCCTGTCTTAGCACTCTCAATGGATCTTCTGTCATCCTAGGCAACATCGTGGTACCTACCATCGTGGTAGGTACCATGTTACCTAGGTAACATCGTGGTAGGTACCATCAATCCAACTGATAGAGAGTTGGGGGGGAAACATAATGAAAAATGAGTATTGAGTGATCTGGGCTATTCTGGAAAATGTGGAATTTTTAGCCAAATATTTGGTTTTTAGGGGGGTATTTCTGGAGCCTCAGTTGGGGCTTAAGATGTTTTTGTGAGATTTTATTGTAGGAGTCTGGTATAGGGGTTTAAGGCCTTCAAATGACAGATGCAGAAGCAGGAACTTAAGAGATGTGTTGTCTGAGAACAAACTGTTAGGAAGCTTGAAGAAGGGGAATTTAGTGAGCACAAGTGATCAGCTAAGGCACCGGAGTCCCAGCCAGAGCATACCGGGATATAATTGGAAAAGAATTGCGTTAGGATGGCTCATATGATCATGTGGTATGTGTGGGTGGATCCAATTTTAAGCAACTTAGGTATACCAAAACCCTGAAACCCAACAGAATAAATTAGGAACATGAAAAGGGAATGCTATTCCCTTGTTTTTTTCCTCAAAGGATACATTGCAGATGTCTTTTAGTACTTCCAGGTTTCTTAAATGTTGACTTACTTTACAAATCATCAACAAGAGGTGATAGTGGTGATGGCGATAGTAGTAATGATGCTGCATTTATTTTATGTGGATTTACTAGAACATTGATTTTAGTACAGCTTTACAGATGGTGATGTGCCTGGAAACGATGTCTGTTACACAGATGTGGGACAGTTACAGGCAAACTCTTTGCTTGACTTTACCTGCTTGGGCTGGTGGGCAAGGGAGATGACGTGGCTTCTCCCTTTACACAATGATGTCCTGTTACGGAGGGTCACAGTGCTTCGTCAGGCAGTCTTCCCATGCTGACTTCTCCCATGAGGTAATTTTACCTACTGGGATGGAACAGGAGTTTCAAACTTGTGCTCCTGATCTGGCATTTGTGTTGAGTAGGAAATGAAATATGGACATCACTATGAAAGTTCTGAGACAGACAGTGTCATGGTTTGCTATTTCATATCTAAGAAACACACCCAGCAGTGTCCTTTCTGCTTTACCCATGCAAGTTTCAATCTGCTTGGCTTATCAGGGTTCCTAGGAGGGCTTCCTTTGTTTTCTTCCATGTATATTTTATTTCATGATTTTTGTGTATCTCAGAAGTTTCCTAATGACCCACATATTAGCAAGGAGAAAAAAAAGTGAAAACATGCTATAGAATAGCCCTGTGGCTCCAGAGTAGGTGTTAGGCATTACGGAAAGGAATGATCTCTTGGAAGTGGAGGAAAAATAAAAGGAAACCTCCTGATTAATCAGAGTCCAAAGAATACTGATGTCCTAGCTGCCTTCTGGGACAGGAAAGCTTGGAGATGGCTGCAGGAAAATAGAAAGAGGCCCCTCCCTCACAGGTGGAAACACCTGCTTCCTCCATTCTCCTAGTCCAGTGTGTCTGCCTCTTCTTTTGTTGTATGTGATTCAGATATAGATTTTTTTTTTTTTTTTTTTTTTTGGCTGGTTTAGACACTGATCTGATCTGTGGCTCACCAGGTAGGATCGATAATAATGTTTAAGGAGTGACTCTTCCTGAGATGGAGGGATAGTGGCTCCTCTGCATGTGTGTAGCTTCACAAATGGCTATCTTCTTTGCGACTCAGCTTCTAGAGGCAGCTGTGTGAATTCTGTGTTCTTGCTCTTGCTCTTGTATTCTCTTTCTAACACACACACACTCTTTCCCTCCACCCAACACAAACCAAACCACTGTCAATTGTCAATTCTCCTTAGGTACCGTCGGATTGTGTCCAACAACTGCACTGACGGGCTGAGGGAGAAGTACACTGCCAAGTCCCAAATGTGCCCCGGTAAAGCCCCTCGGGGCCTCCACGTGGTGACGACCGATGGGCGCCTAGTGGCAGAGCAGGGGCACAATGCGACCTTCATCATTCTCATGGAGGAGGTAGGTGCCCACCAGGGTCTCTGAGGTCAGAGTTCAGGCCATTCCCTCTTCCCAGAATGGGAGAAATGATTTTACATTCACATAAGCCCAGAGTCAATGGGAAGTCTCCTGGGGAAAAGACAAGATGGGGTGAAAGAAACTTGCAATATTTAGGGAATTTCTTCCCCTCATCCCACTATAAAAACCAGGTCTGCATGAGGGGTCCACATGCTTCTGGGCATGCAGATCTGAATATACTCTTCCATTATCCCCTTGGCTTTGTTGAGGGCATGTTTATTACCATAAGACCATAAACTACAAACTTTGCCAGAAGAAGGATATTCAAATTTTACCTGTTGCTTTTAAGAGCTTCTTTTGCTTTCTTCTAACCCTTAATCTCACTGATCAGGAAAGCCCACAAAGCTTTTAGGGAGTCTTAAAAGTATGAGTCTGAGGTTGGGGGAAATTACTGAAATCCTTTAAACGTATCTTCATAAACAATGCCATTAGCAGCTGCTTTTCTATGAGCAAGAGTTTTCATTGGTTTACTTTTTAGTGTCTTCTGCAACGTGGGCAGTAAAATCAGAAAGCGTGCATTCATTTCAGAATAGAGAAAGCTCTGTTGCCTGCTCTGGTTCTTGTATGAGCTGTTGAATTTTTTTCCAACCAGGGTTGTTAGATGCACCGCAGGTGTAATCCCACCAATCACCCTCCTTCTGCCCATCCTCCGCCTCTCCCTCCCTCTCCCCCTTCCCCCTATTCTTAGGCGGAGGGAGGGTGATTGGTGGGATTACACCTGCTGTGCATCTTACAAGGGTACATGTGAAACTTAGTAAATGTAGAATATAAGTGTTTTAACACAATAACTAAGAAAATATCAGGAAGGCTATGTTAACCAGTGTGATGAAAATGTGTCAAATGGTCTATAAAACCAGTGTATGGTGCCCCATGATCGCATTAATGTACACAGCTATGATT
>CAUYPK010049234.1:0-15702 GCA_963574355.1 Loris lydekkerianus | reverse complement strand
ATTGGCTGTTGGGTTTGCTGTAAATGGCCTCTATTAGTTTAAGAAACGTCCCTTCTATATCTATTTTCTTAAGTGTTCTGATCATGAAAGGATGCTGGATATTATCAAAAGCTTTTTCTGTATCAATTGAGAGAATCATATGGTCTTTATTCTTTATTTTGTTACTACGATGTATTATATTTATAGATTTACATATATTGAACCAGCCTTGAGACCATGGGATAAAACCCACTTGGTCATGGTGTATAATTTGTTTGATATATTGCTGAATTCTGTTTGCTAGGATCTTATTGAATATTTTTGCATCAATATCATTAGAGATATTGGTCTATAATTTTCTTTTCTTGTTGGGTCTTTTCCTGGTTTGGGGATCAGGGTGATATTTGCTTCATTGAATGTGTTGGGAAGGATTCCCTCTTTTCTATATTTTGGAAAAGGTTAAGTAGTATAGGTACTAGTTCCTCTTTGAAGATTTGATAGAATTCTGATGTGACACCATCTGGTCCCAGACTTCTCTTTTGGGAGAATTTTGTAGATTTTTTATATTTCAGAATTGATATAGGCCTGTTCAACATTTCTACTTCTTTCTAAGTCTAGGAAGGTGGTGTGCTTCCAAGTATTGGTCTATTTCCTTCAGATTTTCATATTTCTGAGAACAGAGTTGTATGTGATATTCATTAAGGATTTTTTGAATTTCTGAGGAGTGTGTTCTTATTTCATCTTTGTCATTTCTGATTGATTAAATTAGGGACTTTACTCTTTTATTTCTGGTTAGATTAGCCAAAGGTTTGCCTATTTTACTGATCTTTTCAAAAACCAACTTTTAAATTTATTGATCTGTTGTATAATTCATGTTTCCAATTTCATTTAATTCTGCTCTAATTTTGGTTATTTCTTTTCTTCTGCCAGGTTTTGGGTTGGAATGTTCTTCCTTTTCTAGTTGCTTGAGATATCCCATTAAGTTGCTGACTTCTCTTTGTGTTCTCTTGAGGAAAGCGTGCAACACTATAAATTTCCCTCTTATGACTGGTTTTGCAGTATACTACAGGTTCTGATAATTCATGTCTTCATTATCTTTTTGTTCCTCAAAATTTGATAATTTTCTTCTTAATCTCGTGTATGTCCCAGCTATCAGTTTCCATGTCCTTGTGTGAGTATGTAGATTCCTGTTGTTACTGACTTCAACTTTTATTCCATGATGGTCTGAGAAGATACAAGGAATAATTTGTATTCTTTTAAATTTGTTGAGGTTAGACTTGTGACCTAAGATGCAATCAATTTTGGAAGATGTTCCATGGGCTGATGAGAAGAATGCGTATTCAGTTTTGTTAGGATGAAATGTACTGTAGATGTCTGTTAAATCCAATTGTTGAATGGTTAATGTTAAGTCTAAAGCTTCTTTGCTTAGTTTCTCATTGGAGCATCAATCCGACACTGCTAAAGGGATGTTAAAATCACTGACTATAATGCTGGAGGAAATCAAGTTGCTCATATCTATTAGGGTCTCCTTTATAAGTTGAGGAGCATTCTGGTTGCATGCATAAAGGTTAATAATTGAAATCTCATCATGTTGAGTGTTTTCCTTGACAAATATGAAGTGACCATCCTTATCTTTCCTTACTTTTGTTGGTTTAAAGCCTATTGTATCTGTGATTAAAATTGCAACACCTGCTTTTTTCTGATTTCCATTTGCCTGAATTATAGATGACCATCCCTTCACCCTGAGTCTACTTTATCCTTTAAGGTAAGATGAGATTCTTGTATGCAGCATATATATGGTGAGTTTTTGTATCCAGTCAGCCAACCTATGCCTCTTTAGAGGACAATTTAAGCTGTTTACACTAATCGAGAGAATTGATAAGACTGGTAGTATTTTTGATGTTGAGTTTTTCAAAAGTCCAGTGGACATTTTTAACCCTTTTGCCACTGTGGTAGTTGGGATTTGATCAAAAGTTTCTGACTGAGTTTACTTTGGTGATAGAGCATTTTGCTGGTCATTGTGGAGGATGGGTCTAAGAATATCCTGGAGAGCTGGTTTAGTTATGGCAAATTTCTTCAACATATGAATGTCATTACAGTACTTAATTTTTTCATCATAAATGAAACTCAGTTTAGCTGGATACAGGATCCTGGGTTGAAAATTGTTTTGTTTTAGGAGGTTAAAGGTTGATGACCATCCTCTTCTGGCTTGAAAAGTTTCTGCAGAGAGATCTGCAGTCATTCTAATATTCTTCCTCTTGTAGGCTATGGTTTTCTTACATCTGGCTGCTTTCAGAATTTTCTCCTTCATATTAACTTTGGCAAAGTTAATTACAATGTGTCTGGGAGATGGTTTGTTTGGGTTGAGTTGTGCTAAGGTTCTGAAACTGTCTGCTATCTGAATTTCAGAATCTCTTGCCATGTTTGGGAAGTTCCCCTCAATTAGTTCTTTGAGTAGAGCATGTGGGCCTTTTGAAACAACTTCATCATCTTCAGGAATTCCTATAAGGCGAATATTGTATTTTTAGAATTGTCCCACAGCTGGAGAATGTCCCATTGTGAGAGAATTCTGAGAGAATGATCCATTTTTGCTCTCCACTTCTCTTCCTCTTTGAGCATTTGGGATCATTCAATAGCTTTGTCTTTAATGTCAGAAATCCTTTCTTCTGCCTGCTCCATTCTGTTACTGAGGGATTTTACTATCTTTCTCATATCTTGGAGAGCTGCAAATTCTTTTCTTAATGTGTCAAAATCTTTGGTGATTTTGTCTTTGAATTCATTGAATTCTTGAGACAACTTTTGAATTATTCCTAGAATTTCTAGTTCCAACTTTACTTCCATTCTGTTAATCTTATTTGCCATCCAAATTCTAAACTCTATTTCTGACATTTCAGCCATTTGTTTATGAATGGGATCTTCTTGTGTGTCTGCCTTGTCATTCCTTGGGGAAGTTGATCTACTCTGAATATTCATTTGCCAGATTTTTTCCGCTGATTCCACCCCATGATAATTTTTTACCATTTGGCTAGATTAACAAGTAATGTGAAATTGGATTGGGGGCTCCTGGAGTAGTGATTAACCAGCCCTTTTCCAGAGAGCTGGGAATGGTGACTGAAACTTTTCCTCTACAGTTTTACAAAGGACCCATACAGTACTATAGCCTGTGACTCTGGGGACCTGCTTGGTATAGTGGGGCTAGGTGACTCTATCTTATTTTTAGCTGATCTCTGTCCAATCCTAGTGAATCAGTGACTTTGCGTTGAAGTCTTAACTGTGGAGAAATATAAGCAACAAGACACTCCACGCCCAACAGGCCACAACTGGAAGAGGAAAATCAAACCTTCTCACTACAACACAACCAGAGTACCACCTTGGAGGGTCCTCAGGTGATTGGCCCAGGTCAAGAGTTCCAAACCAATTGTCCCAGTCAGTACCAACTCTCAAGTGGGAGAGTTCAATAGATCTCCAGCAACTAGATGGCAGGGGTCTACTAACAGCTCAAGTGTGGCTCACTCCAGTGCTCCATGGAGTCAGAAAGGCCTGCCCAGCAAATGAGTTAGTTGCAGGGAAGTTGTTGCCTCCTTCTCCATCTTGTACCTCTGTCACACCCAGTCACTGGTAACCCCACAGGGCTATGGCCCAGTTCCCTCCAATGAGCAAATATGCCAGGGGTTTGCACCTGCTAGACTCACTGGGAGATCAATGTCTCGGCCAGGCTGCCACACTCTGCCACCAGCCGGCAGGGGAAACTGAAGCCTGACTACCTCAGGTGCTCAATGGAAGCCAGGGAGTATCACTCAGTTCTAGCCCTGCCCCAGGCTGATATTGATGCCCTTTATATTCTCATAGAATTTGCATTTCTGTCTTGGCTGTGTTCTACTGCAGGCCACGTGTGTTTTTAGTTCACAGAAGCTACAACACAGAGCAGGTGGTGTCTTGGTCTCCACTACACTCTTTGTTGGGGCAGACATGATTAGAGCTCACAAGGGCTCTTAGTTCCTGCCCTGCCATGGGTTGAGGCCACTGCTATGTGCCCTCTTGTCCCAGCTGTGCTTCACTCAGGACAGGATGCATCTTGGGTTTACAAAAGCAGCAATTCTGACTCTGCTTTGGCCTGGGAGTATGCTGCCTCTGTACACATATTCTATCTAAGTCTCCTTCGAGTCCCGTCTGGACAGGACTCACCACAGTCATACCCTTTGCTCCCAGGGCCTGCGTTTCCATCCCAGATCTGCTCCACCTGTGGCTGTCCCCAGAGTAGAGGCCCAGATCCCTCTGATCGCTAAGAGAGATGGGAAGTTTTCTCAAAAATCCACCAGGGGTGTGAGCCCTATTGTTCCTGCTGCCACTTCCATGCTCTGCTGCAGGACACCATTTCTTCCTCTCCCACTTGGCTCCCTCACTACACAGTCTCTGCTTTACACCCATGCTACTGATTCAGCATAGACTTGTAGCAGCCTGTACATTGACTGTATCTCTTGGGAAATTGCTCAAGAGTCTGGACTCTGTGGGGTACAGACTTCCAGACCTCAGAGTGGGAGTGGAGGGGAGTGCTGGAAGTTCAGAATTGTGGGTAAAGTATATCTTCAATTTTATGCCTCATGGGAGAATGCCAAGGAACACAAGTGGGTTCTCTCTGGGGAAGGAGTTCCAGTTTTTAGTGGGTCTCTCCCAAAGAATAAAATAGGAGGAGATCTGAACTCTGCTTGCTTGTTTGTAGAAAGTGCACTACAAGCTATTCTCATGGGGGAAGGGACCCCCATCTGCTTGGCAATGGGTTTTGTACCTATTGCTTTTTTCCTTGGGGTTGCAACTCACCTCAGAAGGAGCGATGTGCATTCCTCAATCTTCACTCTTGGCTTAGCTCCAAACCATCAACTTAATTGATAAGCTTCTGTCCATTAACTCTCCTCTGAATGGGAGCCTCTGTGGATAGCTGACTCCAGTCAGCCATCTTGCCTCTCCCCCAGGAAACCTCTTAGGGTTGTTGTGCATCCAAAGTAGATATATCAACCACAGATGTTAGACACCTCCTTGGACATCCTCCACCTAGTAGCCTCCCAAGCCAGGCAAAAAAAGAGGTTGATTATTATACTGAAAGTTATACAGTAGCTGCTCTAACCAGGACTTCAAACCTAGCAGGCTGACTCTAGACCTCTGCTCTCTCCATTATGCAAACTGCATCTCACCCCATTCTGCTTTTGCATATTATAATATAGAGCAATGGTTTTTATCATATTGTAATCCCCACACTTAATGCATCAGAGAAGCAGAGCATTACTATCATAGTAAGCAAATATCTTGGAACTCACCAATGGTATGGATCATAGCCCCAACTTCATCACTTTTAACTGTGTGATCTTGGGTAAGTTACTTAACTTTTCTGTGCCTCATATTTTGCCCATGAAATGGGAATTACAACAGGATTGTTTTGAATGTTAAATAACTGAATATATTTTAAGTGCTTAGAATAATATCTGGTATTTAGTAAGTATTCAATAAATAAAATTTTTCATTATGATGCTGGTTTTATTTATCACTTTATCCTCATCACTCAGAAAAGGCATATAATAGGTACTTAATAGCTAATGAATGAAAGAATGTATGTATTTGTTGTGTCCCACATTGCACTCTTTTCTGGGATAATTGTGCTGCCTGCTTTCCTTCTGTTCATTCTTTTGTAACCTATACTGTGTGTCGCACTGTGCTAGCTAGATGCTAGAGTGGTGCAGATAAATAGACCCAGTTTGTCTCCTTAAGGCCTCCAGAGCTAAGTACACAATCTAGCATAATACTCAAAATATAATGTGATTAGTGGAATTGTATTCTGACCTAAAACTACAGAAGAACAGAGGACAGAGCATCTAATTTGTGTGCAGGAGATGTTTGGGGGGGGGGGGGTGTTGCTTGTAACGACAACATCCAGTACATGACCTGCTGCTGTGAGCTATGTGTAGTAACAAAAAGAAATAGACTGTTCTCTTAACTGTTTACCCAAATAGGAAAATAATGGTGCCAAGGATGCCAGTTTGTTACTAACAAGCAAACTCAAATGTGGCTTTCCTTGTGGAGATATTAAAAGGCTGCCTCCTCACTGTGTATTAAATGCACAGTAGAAGAGTTCCTCTAGCCTCCAAGACTGTCCTTATAAAATTAAGACTGGATTGGTTCTGTGCCTAACAGAAAAAGGAGACCATTTCAGTATAAAGGCGTTTGCTTGTAAGCAATTGAATGAATGCCTAAGTAAGAGGAGTGCCTTACAGACACGGGTTAAATTTTCTCACATAACAGGAAGCCTGGCAGTAAGCAGGTGTTGGCCTTGGTTCAGCTGATTAACAATTCTATCCAGCACTTTTCCATCTTCAATGGTGCTGACTTTTACTTATATATTCATCACCCCATGGTTGCAAGATAGCTACTATCACCTCCAGATTTCACTTTCAAGTTTAAGTCCAGAAGGGGAGATAAGATGCCAGCCTTATATGAAGATAGCAAGTCCTTTCCTGAATTCCCTGAGTAGACCTCTGCTAGTATTTCACTGTCACTTGGGCACTGCCAGCTGGATTGGAGCCTGGAAAAGCAAGATACAGGAGTATCACAACTGGCTTAGACCAGGAGTCAGCAAACTTTTTCTGTCACAGGCCAGTTAGTAAATATTGTAAGCTTTGCAAACCATATGGTCGGTCTCTGTTGTGATCACCCAGTCCTGCCACATTGCAGCACAGAAGAAGCCATAGTCAGTAAAGATATGACCGAGTCTTGCTGCATTCTTATAAAACTTATGGACACTGAAATTATGAAATTATGTAACTTTGACATATGAAATATTTCTCTGTTTTTCAACCATTCAAAAATGTACAAACCAATCTCAGCTCATATAGATGACTGGTCTGATTTAGCCTGCAAGCCCTCAGTTTGCCAACCTCTGGCTTGGACTAACAGCAACCCATCAACTGATTCTGAGAAATTTGCTACAGCTTGATAACAACTAACAATGCTGCAAGAAAGGGCAAGTTCAATTTTCTAGGAAATAGGACTTAGATAAGGCATTTGGCATATGATCAGGGCATAATATTCTGTTTTCTTTCTCTTTCTGTCATTTGAATCTAGAATCTTTTCTTATTCAAAAGCCTTTTCTCTCCTCCATTAGAGTAGCTGGTATCCGGATTCTCGTTTTTATATAATTATTAGGAAAGTCTTTTGTAGGGGGTATCTATTTTTCAGTCAACATGGGATTGATTACCTCTTGTTGCCATATGCTGAGGGAAAGCTGGAGAGCCCTAAATTTATGAATTAGAAATGCTATTCATTTTCAAAAATATTGGCTTGGTTTTCTCCCTGGGCTTCCAGTGGTGAGGAAGATGCAAATAGACCCCTATTATAGAAAATGGTTTTCTGCCTTCTGCTTTGACTCAATTTCATTATACATTCTTCACTCACAAGAGTTAAAAAAAAAAAAAGAAAGAAAGAAAGAAAGAGATTTTCAGCAAGCAGCCTCCCTCTTTATACATTTAATTACAAAGGCAATTTCCTTTATAGCCTACTTACAGGAATACCTCTTAGCAAGTTGCCAGTAGCATCACAACTTGTTTATTCAAAGGTTGTGTGAATGAGAGCTTTTTGATATTAATCAAGTAATTTGCTAATGTTGCTGGGAAAAAGAAAATGTTAGCTGTATCCTGAAAAATGAAACAGTCCATTAATCAAGTTCACTTTACTGAAGACAATTTTGGGGAGAGAGAGGACAATTAGATCCTTCAGATAAGAAATTCCTAAACTGATGGAACCTTTAATAGGGTTTGGCAAAGACTTCTGCATAGGAATTAATTAGGTAAACTAACTTTTTCACCTTGTAAATTATATACATATATTTTTTCAGGTATGTATGAATAAAAGGATACTATTTCTTATTAATTTAAAGAAAACCCTACTGAAGATGACAAATTCAAGAACAAAATTCTTGCATAGGGGCTATTTTATTGGGGTCCATTTATTATCTCCAGTTAAAGTTATAAAGAATAAAATATGTTTGCTCTTAAATATCTGTGTCTTTTATTGTTACCACAGCAGCATACCATTTGTAGGTTTGAGATTGTGTGACCATCAATCAAAATTAAATTCTGCAGTAGGAGGCATTTAAAACTATTTGTATAAATACAGTTGAATGGTATAAGGTTGCAAGATAAGGGATATGAAAAATAACCCTTTTCTGGAGGAATACAGTGCATCAGAAGGGAGTCTTTTTCTACCATGACGGATTAAAAAAATCCATTAGCCCAACACCAACATTAGTTAAGTTTTATGAGCCAGGCATTATCTGAATTTCTTAATAACATTAAAACTACTTGAAAGAAAAAGGAAGAAATGTTTCACAATATTTTCTCTTATTTACTTAGCTCATTTGCAGATTTTGTTATTAATAACTTTTTTTTGAGACAGAGTCTCACTGTGTCACCCTAGGTAGAGTGCTATGGTGTCACAGCTCACAACAACTGCAAACTCTTAGGCTTAATTAAACTCTTGCCTCAACCTCCCAAGTAGCTGGGACTACAGATGCCCTCCAATTAATAAAGTTTTTTAAAAATGTTATGATGGAATTTTTAATCCTAAAGAAATTTTCAAATATTTTAAAACTTCCAGATAATAATCATTTTTCACTATTTTTATTACTACTTTATACGACCAGGTAGTAAGGGGGAAAAGTACACACATAGATATTAATAGAAAATTTCAGAGTCCTGCATTCAGGGTGAAACTTTGGTTAGAACATGAGTCTTACACTCAAATGCTTCTGAAGGGCAGGTGGAAGCAGAGCTGGTCAGGACACTGACACATGTGAGATTAAAGTCCTATCTAGATGGAAGAACAGCTAGTCATCTTCTTCCCACTATTTCTTCCCAGTATGCAAGGAAGTGGCTCCCAGTGGCCAGATATTTTGTATTTCAATATATATCAGAAAACAAGATTTCTTTTTAAAAAATAATTCTAAATCCTAAATATTTTTCAAACATATGGAGGTGCCTGTAAGCTGCCAGTTATTAAATTCTGTTTTAAGGAAAACACTTGTATAATCCACTTTCCATAAAGTAGGACAGGTCTGGAAGGCTTTGCATGAGAAGATATCAGCAGATTTTACACTGCAGTGAGCCCTGGAAGACAGTATTTTCTGGTAGGGGGCTAAGCCCATGGTGATGGGGAGCTAGTAGGAAATTCTGCATGGCATGGGAAGTTAGAAGAATTTAAATAACAAGGCTGATTAATATTCAATTTTAAGTTATTTGATTAAAACCATTCTGCCACCCTCAAACCCTTACATACAAAGGCCAGTACAAACAGTTTTGGGGAAAACAGAAGAGTCTGTGTTCTTCAACTGGTGAATCGCAAAACAAAAAGAAGAAAAGGGCATAAGAGAAAAGCAGAAGAAGTAGCAACTTGGAGCTTCAAAACACAAGAACCTGGAATTCACCAAAGCTGGGGATGGCACCTCAACTCCCAGAGAACACGGGATGGCCAAACATAAGGCAGGGTTCAACCAACACCTGGATTGCAAGAGAAAGCTTCAAAAGCTTTCTCACATTTGAAATATGAAAGCTTCTTCACATTTTGAGAAGAAGCAATTAATATTAACCTCCCAGGAGTAGTAAACAAAAAAACATAACAAGGTGATTGGATGAATGCTAAATTATTTTTGTGAGTCCACTTACCTTTACATTTGGGTGATCTCACTATGTAGGGATATAGTTAGAAGCAGACTGTAGTTATGAATGAAAGTCTTTCAAATGGAAACACTTTTGCTTCATATATGAACTTCAAAGACTAAGGGAACAAGAAAGGAAGCAGGACTACCCTAACTTCTTGATCATGTCTGTACCCATCAATACCTGCCCTGGGTTTAGACCAAAGCCATTTGATTAGGAGAGAGAAAATTCAACCCTTGCCTTTGTGTTGATCTGTGCATAATCCTAGATAGGTAATGAGTTTGTGCATATTTGTAGATGCATACACATGCATATGTGTATAATGGAGAAAGCAGACCAAGTTGATGGAAGAAAATCAAACAGATTTGCTAATAATCATAATGACTTGTAGCAAATGTACTTACTGTTCTTACATTGCAAGAGAAAAATGGCATGCCGTTCATATTTCACAGTTATTCCCAGGCCTATAAAGAACTTTCATCCAGCCACTATGCACAAAAAAACTTAATTTCACACACAAAAATAGCCACACATAAAGAAAAAAAAGATAACTTATTTTATCACACAGGATCATATCCAATTTTGTTATGTTCACTGGATTCTTAACATTGCACCTGCCTGCAGTTAACAAATGGATCTCAGATCACAAATGCATCATGCAGAGTTCAGCAGGAATAACTAAGCAGCAGCATCAGATGACAATTATGGATCTTTGAAAATGGTTTAATCTATCCTAAAGCTTCTGTGTTCCACTTTTCCTTAGGGGTATGATTTATACATTTCTCCTAAAAGGAAGATCTTAAGACTCAAACCAGGGACCCAAAATTAATTTAGTCAGGGCTTTGCGTCTCCCCTCTATTTGAAAGAAGAGATAATTTCACAAATGCTGGTTAGATCTGCAGGATAGAACCTACATCTAGTATCTCAACATTTTATATGCAACATCAGATTTACTGTGTGTTGTGGCTTAGCACTAAGCCACAGCTTCCTTGTTTGCACAGAACTTAGGTCAAATCTATGTTTCCTCTTGCTCTCTGATACTGTGATGTATTTCTAAGAGTACCACCTTTTGAACACTTGAAAAATAGCAGATTACCTCATCCTCAGCTTCATTCACAAAGCAAAAATCTAGATTAAATGTAAGTTCACATAATAATTGGTTCTATAAATAGAAATGACAACAAATTAGCCGAGATAATTCCTTGATTAATTTTATAGATGGAAGGCTTTGCTAGTGTAATCACATTTTATAAATATCATCTACAGGCAACAAGGAGAGAGTTAGACACAATGGGATACAATAAAACATAATATTATATGCTCGTCCATATCACATAATGCAAAAAGTATTGCATTTTAATAGAACATGTAGTAACAAAATATTTGTTGGCATAGAACATTTTTTAAAAAATATCCTTCAAAACATAATTCCAGTGAAATTTTTCAAATTGTCATTGGTGTAAGTCAAGGCACAGTTATAGAATAGTAACTAGTCTCTTGCAAAGGAAGCATAAACTGTAGATATTAAGCAAAGCTACGTACTTAGCACAAGAATAAAAATAAATTAAAATCTATAGAAACTAATTATCTCTATCTATTTAATAAGTTGATGTTTGCAGAAATAAAAAGCTAATTGTAACCAGAGTCAATATGGAAGTTAACTTCTAAATGAAATTAGAAAAGGGCCCAAATTAAAATAAAAGGTAATCACTGTTACCACACCCTACACAGATAATGCTTTTTCCTCTTTTCCCTCAACATTTCTGATCTTGTGGTACTAATCTATCTTTTAAGTTATATGTGAGGAGTATCCAGATGAAAAAACAAAAAACAAAAAATAGCACTTTAATTCCTTTATAGTATTTTAAGCATTCTGGAAACAAATTAAATTGCTTGATTTTTCCCTCAACACATTTTTGAAAACTTTCAATATAATTTCTAGCTGCTCAAAGATAATTTAAAGAGAAAGGCCTCCAAGCAGTTATTTTACTTTGAGTTTATGAGGATAGAAGAGAAAGAGACATGATAGAAAACTATTAGAAAAGTATTTCTAGATATCCTAACTATATTACTTGAATTACAGAACTCCCTTTTCTCCTTACTAGAGAATGGCTAATAGATTTGTCTTAAATAAGTGATACACCTGTCAAATCCACAGGAGGTAGGAGAAAAGTCTAGTGCCAGTGCTAGTCTAGACTCTAAACTGTCGTATATTTATCAAGTGTCTCCTATGGTTGTATTACTCACTCATTTGTTTTGCATTTCCGCCCTCCCCCACCCAATATAGTGACCCAATCATGGTAGTTGACCGGGCAACAGAGAGAACACAGCTAGCCTCAAACTGTTTTAATCAAATCCTCCACCTCTACAGCAGAAGCCTAAACACCAGTGATAAATAACAGTCAATTCCCCAAGTGTCTGTCCTTTCTCTTCCCACCTTGACCCTCTTGAGAACTTCCAGAAACTTCCCCCAAACACCATTTTATACATATATGGGTGTGTATTGAATTCTTGTATTTCTATAGGTTTTTTTTTTTTTTTTTTTTTAATGATTTCATGAAGGCTGTCTCATATATTTGTAACTTTCTCATTTGACGCAAGGATTTTCTTGCTAACAAAAAAAAAAAAAAAGAAGGAGTACTTCTCTCTGGGCAGACAATTAAATAGCAGTAACATCAGAGAGCAGCTGTAAAAAAGTTGGGGGCAGGTTTTGGGAAGGCTAGAAGTAAAACTTTGCAGGAATCTCAAGTTAACATGAAACTTAAATCTCAAAAAGTCCTCTAGGGAGAAAAAAATTACATTTCAAATCTCTACAGAACAACGACGACAAGGACCAGTATAGGGTGAAGTAGCAGAAGGAGTGAAAGCTGACTCAAAGGCCTCTCTGACTGCATCCTGCAGGAAGACCATCCAAAACAACGCAGCGAGAAGGTTAAAGTCTTAGTACACATGCATTTCTCTACTACAAAACTAAGCAGGATAGAGCCAGCACAGTGTGCACCTCTCAGCTTGTTCCCTCCTTACAGTGGGCAGCAGTTCCAGTGCATAAGGCAAGTTCATTGTTTTTGTTGTTTTATTTTTTTACTTTTTACTTGTTGAATAAAGGTTTTTAATATTTTTTTATTAAATCATAACTACATACATTTATGGAATACAATGTGATATTTGATATACAATGTGGAATGTTTTATTTTTCTATTATTTTATTTTATTTTTTTATTTTTTTGAGCACAGTCTCAAGCTGTCACCCTGGGTAGAGTGCCCATGGCATCACAGCTCACAGTAACCTCCAACTCCTGGGCTGAAGCGATTCTCCTGCCTCAGCCTCCAGAGTAGCTGGGATTACAGGCACCTGCCACAATGCCCGACTATTTTTTTGGTTGCAGCCGTCATTATTGTTTGGCGGGCCCAGGCTGGATTCGAACTCACCAGCTCAGGTGTATGTGGCTGGCGCCTTAGCTGCTTGAGCCACAGGTGCCAAGCCAATGTGGAATGTTTTAAACAAATTGATTAACATAACCATCACCTCACTTATTTTTTGTGGTAAGACATTTATAATTTATTCTTAGTTATTTTTAAGTGTATACTTGTGATACTGGAATTTCATTCTTCAGTAGGTCCTTGGTCTCAGGGATTCAAAGTATGAACCCACAGACCACAGATCAGTGATAAGATAGGACTTTTATTAGAAGTTAGAAAGGAATACAGAAGAAGTACAAAGCACTAGAGCTTCTGGAAGGGGGAAAGAACTGAAGAACTCACTCGGGAGTCTCCACATGGGCTCTTTTATCTAGGGGTCTTAGGTCTAGAGAATTACACGTGGCCAGGAGATGGTAGATGGAAAAACATCTTTTCAAAGTTAGTGAGTGATTAACAAATGAATGAATGTAGTTCCTCCTCCACTAGGGCAAGGCTGTCATGTCCTTTACAGTCTTTGTCCCTGAGAAGGGATTAGGGTGTGTGCTCCTACCCAAGGTGGAACCACCCAAAAAACTATGACAGGCTGATTTGTTCATGATCTTATCAGAGCCCAGAAAGGCATGATCTTATCCCCCCCAAAAGGCAGTCTGCTTGTGCCTGGAAATGGGGGTCTGGCTTCTGAGCTCACCTACGCCTGGAGAATGGAGGGCTCCCTGTCTAGCCCTGAGTGGTGAAATCCTATATCACTTGCATTGTGCACATTAGGTGAGATCCCACCAAATGCCCTTTCCTCCTCTCCTCTCCCTCCCGTTAGACTGTATTTGTGTTTTATCATTCACATGAATATGTGTTTATATATTGGTTTCATAATAGTATTGAGTACATTGGATACTTTCCCCCCCATTCTTGAGATAGTTTACTATGAAGGATATGTTCCAACACCATCCAGATAAACATAAAAGATGTAAAGTCTCCACCTTTTTTAATGGCTGAATAGTATTCCAAGGTATACATACAACATGATTTGTTAATCCATTCATGGATTGATGGGCATTTGAGCTACTGCCATAACTTGGCAATTATAAATTGGGGTGAAATAAACATTCTGGTGCAAATGTCTTTGTGGTAAAATACCTTGCAATGGAATTGCCAGATCAAGTGGAAGGTCAACTTTTTTTTTTTTTTTTTTTTGTGGCCAGGGCTGGGTTTGAACCCACCACTTCTGGCATATGGGACCAGCACCCTACCCCTTTGAGCCACAGATACTGCCCTGGAAGGTCAACTTTTAATTCCTTAAGGAGTCTCCATACTTCTTTCTATAAAGGCTGTGTTAGTTTGCAATCTCACCAGCAGTATAGAAGTATTCCCTTTTTCCACATTAACACCAACATCTGCATTTTTGGGACTTTGTGATGGGGTTAAGTAGTATTTCAGAGTAGTTTTGATTTTCATTTCTCTGATGATGAAAGATGAAGAACATATTTTCATGTGTTGGGCATTCATCTGTCATTGCCAGAGAAATTTCTGTTTAAGTCTCTTGCCCACAAATAAATGTTTTTTTTTTTTTTGTTTTGTTTTTTTTCTTATTGAGTTCTCTGTAGATTCTAGTTATCAGAGCTTTGTCAAAATCATAACATGCAAAAATCTCCCTTTTTGAAGGCTGTTTGCTTTAGTTGTAATTCCTGTTAGGTGTGTGGAAGCTTTTTAGCTTGATCAAATCCCAGTAATTTATTATTGGTGTTGTTTCAATTGCTGGGGGTGGAGGTGGGTTGGGGTCTTCTTCATAAAATATTTACCCAATCCAATATAGCATTTTTCCTGCACTCTCGTCTAATATTTTTATTGTTTTGTCTTAAATTTAAATATTTTATCTAGTGGGAATCAATTTTTGTTAATAGTGAGAAATGTGAGTCCAGTTGCACTTTTTTTTTTTTTTTTTTTTTTTTTTGAGACAGAGTCTCACTTTGTCATGCTTGGTAGAATGCTGTGGCATCATAGCTCACAGCAACCTCAAACTCTTGGGCTCAAGTGATCCTCTTGCCTCAGCCTCCCAAGTAGCTGGGACTACAGGTGCCAGCCACAAGGGTTGGCTGATTTTCTTTTTTTAGAAATGGAATCTCACTCTTGCTCAGGCTTGTCTCAAACTCCTGAACTCATACAATCTACCCACCTCAGACTCCTACAGTGCTAGAATTACAGGTATGAGCTACTAGGCTGGGTATAAACCAAGTTTTCTAACAATACTCTATTAAACTGAGTTGAGTTTTAAATAGCAGAATGAGAGGGGAAGTCTGGGAAGATGGCAGACCCTCAGCAGAGGCTCCTGAGCAGAGGAAAAAGAACTGGATAGAATCAGACTCTATGAAGCCAAAGACAAGGAGCTGAGCCAAGACAGAAGTTTGGCAAGCTATAACTCCAAGGAAGAGCATTTAAGAAACCAAATTACAGGTACAAAGCCTATCGACTAGAGCAGGGGTGGCGAACAAGTTCGACTACGCGCTCGGAGATCGCTCCTCAGAGGTCCCTCCTCAGAAGCAGCATAACAAAATCCAAACTTGGCAAAGAGCCACAGTATACAAAATAATGATAAGAGGCAAAGAGCCAA
>CAUYPK010049233.1:0-24569 GCA_963574355.1 Loris lydekkerianus | reverse complement strand
AGCTGTGTACATTAAGGCAATCATGGGGCACCATGCACTGGTTTTATATATAATTTGAAATTTTTTCATCAAACTGGTTAACATAGCCTTCCTGGCATTTTCTTAGTTATTGTGTTAAGACATTTATATTCTACATTTAGTAAGTTTCACATGTACTTACCTTGTAAGATGCACCGTAGGTGTGGTCCCACCAATCACCCTCCCTCTACCCATCCTCTCCCCTCCCCTCCCTAAAAACAAAATTTTTTAAATGTAAAGAGAATAGCCAAGCACTCATCAAATTAAAATAATTGAAAATTATAGCCAGTTAAGAATAAAATATTCTCAGGTCCAGTTTGGAGATAAAACTCTTTGTATAGTTGTCAGTACTACTTTTACTGCTTTATTTTGATATTTTGTTACCTCTTTAAAAACATAATACCTATTGCCATTTTTCCTGGTTATACAAATAATACATATTTTATGGCAGAAAATTTGAAAAATATAGGAAAATGTAAAAAATATAAGCCATCTATGAAACAAATTCCCATAAAACTATTACATCTGTCCATGTTCTTTCCTTTGCCTATAATTATAAAAATTGGAGATCACATTCCATATATTTTTTTCATCCTTTTTACTAAAGTTCATTTGCTTATGAAATATTTCAGGTAGTTAAAAAAAATGCCAATAGTAATAGCCCCTATGTATTCATTCTTTTCATATAATTCCTCTCCACCCACCTCAAAAGCAACTAACATCCTGAATTAGTTATGGTTGTCACCCTCTTGCAATTTTTTTTCTATTACAACATAAATAACCTATACAACATAAAGGGGTGTTTTGAATGTCCTGAAACTTTGTTTTTGCTTTGAAACTTTAAATAAATGCAACATATTGATCATATCCTAAACTTGGGCTTTTCTGCTCCACACTGTTTAACATTTATTTGTTGTCCACATTTTCTCTAATTCATGTGCTTCCACATAAGTCATAATTCATCTATTCTCCTATTGATCAACTGTGTTGTCATGTGCCCACATCAGTAAGTTTGTCTTGAATGGATACATAGGAATATAATTTCTGGGTTCTAGAGTATAAACATTTTAAATTTCTACACTTAGAGGATTTTCTCTTGAATATTAAAGATTTTAAATAACGAAACTGAATAGTTCTTAAATACAATTACAAAGGTATCTTCACCAAAGTATCCCCTTCTCTAGTCTGAACCAGAGTACCATTTAAATAAAATGCAAATGATTGAAGTGGAATGCTAAGAGACAAATAACCAGCAACCAGGATGTCTTTAGAGAATACACAAATAGTGGTACAGAAATGATCAAACTGTCTTCTAGTTTAATGTGCTACAGATGAACTGTCTTCTAGTTTAATGTGCTACAGAGGAAATGCTGAGGCATCTCAACCTTACATGGCAGGAGAGCAAGCTTCAGAATACACTCAGCAAGAGAATCCCCACACAGGGAAGTGAGAGACATATTCTGGGCTACAAAAGAATTGGTGGCAGGAATTTTGCAAAGCATATTGGTGAGGGCAAACCTTCTTTAGTCAAATAATTGATGAATGTTCTTACTTAAAATCTGAACTTCCAGCAAAAAGAAACTAAGAAATTAATTTTTTTATGGCCATTCCAGAGTAAAAGTATGTGGGAGACAGAATAGTTTAGAAAATAACATAGAACCCTCAAACTGATGGATGAAGAGATGATTTCCCTTGGTCCTACTTTTGAAGTATTTCTAATTGTTATGTGTGTATATGTATATGTGCTGCATATGTGTACAGGCCCTCCCACACTCATCTCTCCCACCCCCCAATGCCAGTTGGATATGTAGCATTTTGAAAAAGCTCCTGAGAATTCTGATCTACCACTTCCCTTGGCAACCCCTCTCCCACAGCCTGGAAACCAGCATCTTCCCCACACTGTGGAAAACACTGCTATACATTCTCCATATAGATGATATGCAGAGGTCTGATGCCACAGGTAACACAGAGCTTTACAAAGTACTTCCATGTATATCACCACATTAGATTCTCAAAACAACCAGAAGCAGACAGGTGTTATTATTCAGATAACAGCAGCCAGCTCCTATTTGGCATTATGGCCACCATCAGACCCCTTGTGAAGCCAAAGATGGTCAAAAAGAGGACCAAGAAGTTTATCCAGCACCAGTCAGACTGATATGTCAAAATTAAAAGTAACTGGTGGAAACCAGAGGTACTGACAACAGGGTTTGGAGAAGATTCAAAGGCCACATCTTGATACCAAACATTGGTTACCGGAGCAACAACAAAACATATGCTGCCCAGTGGTTCGGGAAGTTCCTCGTCCACAATGTCAAGGAGCTCAAAGAGCTGGAAGTGCTGCTGACATGCAACAAATCTTAGTGTAGAGATGGCTCACAACATTTCCTCCAAGATCCGCAAAGCAAAGCCATTGTGGAAAGAACAGCCCAGCTGGCCATCAGAGTCACCAATCCCAAGGTCAGGCTGCACAGGGAAGAAAATGAATAGACAACTCATGTGCACATTTTATCTGTGTTTAAATAAAAACTGCAAGAAAGAAAGAAAGAACGAGGGAGGGAGGGAGGAAGGGAGGGGAGGGAGGGAGGGAGGGAAGGAAGGAAGGAAGGAAGGAAGGACTATAAAGCTCAGAGAGGTAAAGCAATTTGCCCAAAGTCACAGTAAGAGGTGGGAGGGGGCCTATGAAAGCATTGAGGAAACAGAATAATGAATATAGGTCACAGAAGGCAGACTTCCTACCGGGAAGCTAAGCTATGTTGGCTGCAATGATCCTTGGACAAAAAAAGGTTTATTCAAAAGAGCTGGGGAGGAGGTGGACATGGCTTCAAATGTACCCATAATGATTTCTTTTGTTAAAAAAAAAATCTCAAGTAAACACTACATTATTCTCTGTACTTTTCTATATGCTTAAAATATTACATAGTAAAAATAAAAGAATTTTGTGAGCAATGTTTAGAAATGCTACCACATTAACATTCAGATGACAGCAAAAAGAATTTTCATGATATGAACCTAGGGTATAGATAGTACACAAAGCCTATGTAGACAAGATTTTAACTTTCAAGGATCAGAAGAGGTGAAAGACACAATTATGTCTATGACTGAGGTTAGACATAAGAGCACACCAGCAAGGGAGGGCAAATTTATGCAAACACTAGACCAAGAGGGGAAAGAAGGAGGCCCCTAAGAAACCAGCCATACCTTACACTGAGGCAAGCTGGTTTCAGTGACCTGAGACCACAAATCTAAGACTGCTTATTCTGTAAATTGTTCTGAACTATTTCTCCTTTTTAGCAAAAGATCATTTCTGCTTTTTAAAATAGAGTAATGTACCCGAGCACAATGCAATGAGTACTGTATATTTATAAGGAAGCATTATAAGTTTCAAAAAAGAAAAAAGACCAAGAATGCCAGGGTTTCTCCTCTGGAGAAATTCCTCTTTTATTTCATGGGGGTTGGGGGGGTTGGGAGGGGATGGGAGGGTGATTAACATAAGTTATTTAAACAAGTAGTGGCAACAAAACCCATCCAGCCAGGAGGGATATGGGTTTGTGAGCCTTATTTTTTCATAATCTCTTGGAGAAAAGCATTTTTTAAACCTCTTCTATTTTTATCTTTCATGTTGGTTTTCCTTATTTCCCTGATTCTTCCACATCAACTGGGGGTTGGGTGGGGACATATCTTGCTGAAGGTGCATAGCTGGGCCAAGAATAGAACTCTAGCATCCTGTCTCTCGGCTTACTTCTGGACCATGCTACCTCAGGAAGGAACATTTGAAAATAGTAATTCTCTCCCACCTTGCCACCAAGCTGTGCACAAGCACATGATCAATGAATGAAGCTGACTGAGTGACTCAGCACTGGGCTGGCTCTCCTGTGAGTCAGGCCCAGAGTTCCAAATGGCTGGAAGCACAAGCTCTTTAAATAAGACTTTGAAACCCACTGAGATCATCGAAAGACTTTAGGGGTATTTTATCGTGTTTAAACTAAAGTTAGGATCATCACCTCTAGCATCTTGAACATGAACCAGCATGAGTAATTATCTCATTCATAATGTCTATGAATGTTGCTTTTCTGGTACACTGTAAGCTACTCCAGGTAGTGGTCTCAGTGTCCAGAAGCAGTTGAGGTTCATAGAAACAAGGGCACAGACAGGACAGCTGATAAGCGGCTGGACTATACCACAACAATTTAGGATCACATCAGTATATTCTCCTGGTTAATACAGAAAAAGACCCCCAAGTAAGGCTTTCTTTTGTTCCTCTGAAGGATAACAACTATGCATACAGCTTGGGGGGCATATTGGTAAACCGCCCCAACCTGACCCTGTCAATAGCCATCACTTTGGACCACATGCTCCCAGCAGGGAAGAAGACAGCCTCTAAGCAATGACCCCTATGACAGATGGCACAGCACAGACACAAAAGGGCCAGCCAAAAATATGCCTTCCCACAGAGGGAGGGAGCCTGGGTGTTTAAAGACAGAAGTCAAAGGAACACAGCAATGAAATTCACCAAGTGTATCTAAAACTTGCCCTCAGGATATCAATAGTCTTTTGAGTGATAGATGAACCAAAACCCTTGATGATGGGACCTCAGGACCCCAGGCACAGCAAGCTGCCATTAGCAAGGTTTTAGAACAAATTATCTTAGAGAAAAGTGTGACAATAAGATTTAGTGAGCCATTAAAGAGAACCTAAATATATTAAGCAACATTAGAATAAACTCAAATTTCCAAAGAGACTGACTAGTCTTGAAATAACACAAACAGTTCAAAGAACATTGACTGCAGAATGTGAGTCCTAGAATGGACTTGAACTGGCAGGGGAAAAGGCCATTAGTCCCTGCAGGAGTTTGATTACTTATATTAGGAGCAGATATAAAAGAAGCAAAAGTGCAAGAAACTGGCACAAAAAAAGGTGAGGAAAGGAAGTGTCAGTTATCATGAGCCAGTGCCCAGCACTCTGCAAGCAGCCTTTCCACACTGCTGCCAGGAGTCTATGAAGGAAGCGTTATTTTTTATCATGTGAAAATGAAAACAAAACAAAACACCATAGCATTATTCACAATAGAGAAAGTAATCCAAAGTGTGAAAGTAACCCAAAGTGTCCATCAACGGACAAATGGATAAACTATGGTATATGCATAAAATGGAGTATTATTCAGCTTTTAAAAGGAAGCAAATCTTGATACAGACTATAACACAGACAGACCTCAAAGACATTACGCTAAGCAAAATACACCAGTCACAAAAAAAGATACAGTTCGATTCTTTCCACATGAAGTATCCAGGTACCCAGCATAGTCAGTCAATCCACAGAGACAGAGGTAAAACGGTAGTTGTGGGGGCAGGAATGGGGAGTTATTGCTTAACAGGTTCAGAGTTTTAAGTCAGGGAAGATGAAAGCTTTCTGGAGATGGTGGTGGTGATTATACAACAGTATAAATATACTTAATTCCACCAAGCTGTACACTCAAAAACAGTTAAAATGGTTAAATTGTACATTATGTATATTTTATCACAACTTTTAAAAAATAAAGAAAACAAGGCATAGTGAGGTTAAGAAACTTGGCTAGGTCAAAACCAGGAAATGGAAAAGAATAAATTCTAGAAAAATTAAAGCTTGCACTTTCCCTGATGCTCCTTTCGCCACCACAAAACTGCATAGGCTTTGGGAGAGGGAAAGGTCAAAGACAGCCACTGGGCCCTAAAAGACCACAGCCCAAGACTGGGCTGGAGTGGCAAATTCTTTGTCTCTCCTCTTCTTCTCCCCCTTACACAAGTCATTCCAGGTGTCCTTGGCCAAACCTTGTCTCATCATTTCATTCTCATCCCTGAGCCCTCTCCCAAGAACAGGTCATAGGGAATGTCCTAAAAATCTCAAGCTTACCCACATCACTCAAAAGATTCTGAAAAATTTCCAGCCCCAGAAAGCCTTCTGGTAAGAGAATACCACCACTCCAATTATGTAAGTACTGTAAACCATTCTTACTTGCTAAAAAGGGGGGTGGGAGGGGAAGAATGCTGTAAAATTCATTTGTAAAACAAAAATATATAATTATTAATACCACAGTTCTGAGGCACTTAATTTCACCAGTGAGTCTACACTTGGGTGATTCTGTCCCTCAGGGAACATCTGGCAATGTCTGGGGACATTTTTGAGTATCACAACTCAAAATGACAGTTACAGGGACTACTGTCATCTTGCAGTGGAAACCAAAGATGCTTACAATGCAAAGAACAGCCCACCACAATGAAGAAATATCTGGTTCAAAATGTCGATAAGGCCAAGACTGAAAACATCCTGATAGCCCAACCTCTCACGTGACTCTTGTACTTCCTTTACAAGTTACCAAGAAGAAACATCTTCTAGTACAACAGCTATGATGAACTAAGAATTGTGACCTCCTGAGGCAGTTCATTTCACATATTAACACATAAATCTGTTTCTCAAGTTCAGTCAGAATTTGGCTCTATGAGCTTTCACACATCAGTCCTACTACTAGGTTTTTTTTTCTTTCATTTATTTTTTTATTAAATCATAGCTGTGTACATTATTCATGGGGTACCATGCACTGGTTTTATATACAATTTGGAATATTTTCATCAAACTGGTTAACATAGCCTTCCTAGCATTTTCTTAGTTATTGTTTCTACATTTAGTAAGTTTCACATGTTCCCTTGTAAGATGCACCGTAGGTGTGGTCCCACCAATTATCCTCCCTCTACCCATCCTCCTCACCCACCCCCCGCCTTTCCCCTTTCCCCATATTCTTAGGTTATAATTGGATTTCAGCTTTCATATGAAAGCTACAAATTAGTTTCACAGTAGGGCTGAGTACATTGGATACTTTTTCTTCCATTTTTGAGATACTTTTCTAAGAAGAATATGTTCCAGCTCCATCCATGTAAACATAAAAGAGGTAAAGTCTCCATCTATCTTTAAGGCTGCATAAAATTCCATGGTTTACATATACCACAATTTATTAATCCATTCGTGGGACAATGGACACTTGGGCTTCTTCCATGACTTACCAATTATGAATTGGGCTGCAGTAAACATTCTGGTACAAATATCTTTGTTATAATGTGATTTTTGGTCTTCTGGATATATACCTAGTAGAGGAATTGTAGGATCAAATGGCAGGTCTATTTTTAGATCTCTAACTGTCCTCCAAACATCTTTCCAAAAGGAACGTATTAGTTTGCATTCCCACCAGCAGTGTCGAAGTGTTCCCTTTTCCCCACATCCACGCCAACATCTCTGGTTTTGGGATTTTGTGATATGGGCTAATGTCACTGGAGTTAGATGACATCTCAAGTAGTTCTGATTTACATTTCTCCAATGATTAAGGATGATGAGCATTTTTTTATATGTCTGTAGGCCGTCTGCCTGTCTTTTTCAGAGAAGTTTCTCTTCAAGTCCCTTGCCCACCCTGAGATGGGATCACTTGTTCTTTTCTTGCTTATAGGTTTGAGTTCCTTGTGGATTCTGGTTATTAAACCTTTGTTGGAGACATAACCTGCAAGTATCTTCTCCCATTCTGAGGGCTGTCTGCTTGCTTTACTTACTGTGTTCTTGGCTGTGCAGAAGCTTTTTAGTTTGATCAGGTCCCAGTAGTGTATTTTTGATGCTGCTTCAATTGCCTGGGGGGTCCTCCTCATAAAATATTCGCCCAGGCCAATTTCTTCAAGAGTTTTTCCTGCACTTCCTTCTAGTATTTTAATGATTTCATTTCTTAAATTTAAATCTTTAATCCAGTGAGAGTCTATCTTAGTTAATGGTGAAAGGTGTGGGTCCAGTTTTAGTCTTCTACAGATCGCCAGCCAGTTCACCCAGCACCATTTGTTAAATAGGGAATCTTTTCCCCAGTCAATGTTTTTAATTGGCTTCTCAAAGATCAAATAACAGTAAGTAGCTGGGTTCATCTCTTGGTTCTCTATTCTGTTCCAGACATCTAGCCCTCTGTTTTTGTGCCAGTGCCATGCTGTTTTGATCACTATCGATTTATAGTATAGTCTAAGGTCTGGTAGCGTGATTCCTTCTGCTTTGTTTTTATTTCTGAGTAATGTCTTGGCTATTCGAGGTTTTTTCTGATTCCATATAAAACGAAGTATTATTTTTTCGAGAGCTTTAAAGTATGACAGTGGACCTTTAATAGGGATTACATTAAAATTATATATTGCTTTGGGTGGTATGGACAGTTTAACAATATTGATTCTTCCCAGCCATGAGCATGGTATGTTTTTCCATTTGTTAACATCTTCAGCTATTTCTTTTCTTTGAGTTTCATAGCTCTCTTTATAGAGATCTTTCACATACTTTGTTAGATAAACTCCCAAATATTTCATCTTCTTTGGCACTACAGTGAACAGAATAGAGTCCTTGACTGTTTTTTCAGTTTGACTATTGTTGGTATATATACAGGCTACTGATTTATGAGTGTTGATTTTGTAACCTGACCTACTGCTAGTTTTTAAAGTCAAATCCCTATTCCACATAGCAGCTTTTCAAAATCAGAAGACAACCACATCTTATATTATAAATACACTAGATGGACTTTCAGACAATTGTCTATACATGACTATGTGTTTATCTGGGTTTAAGAGTCCTGACTGAAATTCTCAAGAGCAGTCATCATGTCTATATTGCACTGATCATCTCACCAGAGTACCTCATAATATATAACTAGTACTTACTAATATATAACTAGGCTGATGATGAACAAGGATGTGGATTACCTACTGACATGCTATCAATATAATTCTTGGTTCAGAAAGATGCCCTTAGGGAGAAGTGCCAAATCCCCAGCCCACACAAACACAGACCTGTTGATACCAATACTCAATTCTTCCTTCTACCTGTAACAGTCTCCACCAGCCACCTACAGTTGGATGAGTATACAGTCACCAACTCCCTCTGCCCCCACCACTCCCAGGTTGTGAGAGAACCCTACACAGTAGAAATCCTTTTCACACTCCAGAAGGGAAGTAACCAAAACTGTGGCACATGTCCATAAAAGGTTACTAATTCCTGAGCCTATATGTTTAGCCAGGCTATAAAACTCTAAGAAAACCTCTGACATTCTACATGGATCATATTATTAGTGACATCAGCAGCCTAAAAGATTTCTTCTGCAGAAGTAAAGGCCTTTGTAAACATTAAGTCTCAACCTTTAAGGGCCAGCCCATACAATGGACAATGACTCACTTCTGAACAAAGTTTGAAGGTCACTTGTTTGACTGTGAAAAATGTATAGCCACAGTGAATGACTACAATTTAAACATTCTTAAAACCTTACCAACTCGACCTTTACCACTGTTCCACTAGTCATTCATCTTCCAATATGTCATTCTCATTCCTCTAAACCTCTACCTGTCATGCCCTTATTCTTATTTCCCAAACTAAACCTACAGTGTCTTAAGGTCTGCATTAGGATTTCCCTCAAACATTCCCATCATGTCTTTTTTATTAACTCCATTCCATCACGACCTCTCCCGATCTGTATGCCAATTTCTCATTGATGTGCATATATCTTGCTTTAGAATTAGTCCCTGAAAGTTTTTTTTGTACATTCAACAAGTATCAACCAATCAACTATAACTATAATGTACATTGCACTCACTCTAGGTTCTGTAGGAAGTAGAAATATGTATCCTCCTTAGTTACTGCCCTTGAAGTGCCTAGAATAACCATTCAAAACAATGAATACAAGAAAGCACATCTTTACTAAATCACAGCCACAGATTATAAATACTAGTGAAGTTCAGAAAAGAAGATCAAGATCTCTTAGTTCTCCTTACTTGGAGACAATGTCAGAAACAAAAGAAAAAAAATCAATGCACTCATTCAGTTCCTCAATGTTTTCCGAGGCTTTTACATGCATGTATGGTATCATAACATACTTTATACTTTAAGTTTCCTATTTATTATCTCATTTTGTCATTAATAACACTGTAAGAGACAGCAAGCTGTAATCATGAACCCTATCCACTATATGAAGAAACCAAGCCCTTAGGAAGAGGATACCTAATCCAGATGTACATGTTAACAAAAAAACCAATAGCAGCACAGGCGACCCGACTCCCCAACTGGGTCTCTAACTCTGCTCCTGAGAGAGCTGGAGTGGCGCTATGTTTGCCTTGCCGTCATTTTGTATGTTAAGTTTCACTTTCGCCGCCCATTTTGTTTTATTAAGTTTCATTTTCTTGTAAGCTTAACTGTTTCCCAGAAGTCACAGGAATGCTACTCACCAACCAGGAATGACCCTGGAAACCCCCTTCCATGCCATAACCGCTATAAAAACCCCTTGCCCCAGAGCTCCGGGCTCTCAGCTAGGACCTGCTGCGCTGGGGCCCCTGAGAGTCCAGGCTCGAGCTTGCAGCAATAAAGGCTCTTTTGCTTTTGCATCGGACTCGGCTCCTTGGTGGTCTTTGGGGACTTTGTGATCAGGGCATAACACTCCCAGTCCCTATATTCCCTATGCTCCTCAGCACCATCCCCCACAAACACGACTATGCTATTTCCCGTTACTACTTGTTAGAGACAACAGTAAAAAGCTGACAACTAACCAGACGAAAGCTTTTTGAGTTTTTAAAAAATATCATCTGCCCCACAACCTTAAAAGAGAATCTGCTTACAAACTCTTACCTTCTTTATTAGATAGCAAACTCCTTTGAAGACTTAGGCAGATCTTCTCTTGTATCCACTCATCTCCAAATTTAATGCTATGTACCCAGCAATCACTTGATAAGCTGAATTTTACATAGACAAGTCAATAATTAGTTGACTTTGTTTTGGCCTGAATCCTATCAGGTGTCCCCCCTCTGTCCTCAAAAAATCCAAGAACAAAACAAAAATGGACGCTTTGGTTTTTCTTCAGATCATATGTGTATAAATCGTTCACCTTCTACACAGCAAAAAATGGATGATTAAACTCTAATGCTGCACAGTTTGGCAATTTCCTATAAAATTAAAAATAAACTTACAAAATGATCCAGCAGACACACCTTTAGTTATTTACCCAAATGAGTTGAAAACAATGTTCACACAAAAACTTGACTGCGAATGTTTACAGCAGCTTCATCTTAAGGGCCCCACACTGAAAGCAACCAAGATGTCTGCCAATAGGTGAATGAATAAACAAACTGTGGTATATCTGTAAAATGAAATATTATTCAATAACAAAAAAGAACAAGCTACTGCTTCTAGCAACATGAATGAATGTGAAATGAATTTTGCTAAGTGAAAGACTAAAGATTACATGATTCCATTCATATGACATCTTGGAAAAGGCAAGATTATAGAGATGGAAACAGATCAGTGGTTGCCAGGGTTTGCAGTGGAAGGCAGCCGGCTGACTTTCTCTCTCTCTTAGTGTCTCACTCTTTCTTTCTTTTTTAGATAGTGTCTTACTGTACTACCTGGACTAAAGTGCAGAAGCATCAGCACAGCTCACAGCACCCTCAAACTCATGGGCTCAAGAGATCCTCCTGCCTCAGCCTCTGGAGTAGCTGGGAGTGCACCGTACCATGCCAGCTAATTTTTCTAAAATTTTGTAGAGACAGGGGTCTTGCTATGTTGCTCAGGCTTGAGCCACCACACCACATTCTTTTCTTAATGAGGACTCCTTCCTTTCCTCTCCTACCTCCAGATGAGCCAAATTGGGTTTCTCTGGCCATTCTGCCTATGTAGCATAACTCTGGCCTCTCTGAGACCCTCACCTTTTCTGTCTGGTTTGGACCCTGGCTTAACTGTAAAAGGACTATATCCGTAGCTGACATTCTACCCCTTCTTCCTCACACACTACTGTCTCTAACACAGATTTAAAGAAATCTATATTATCCCAATCTCTCCCATCCAGATTATATTATTTCTAGAACCATGACCATGTACACAAATGAACAGATAAAATACTAGCAATGTCCTATTCTGTAGCCAAATAATGGCACAGGCTCTGCAGAAGACATCACAGTCAATGAGGGACACCTGATGCCCACCCTACTCTCTGACAGGGGTCACCAAGACAATGCACTTTGTATTCTTAAATTCAAACTAGTGCTATTTTTTTACGTAATGATTTAAAATTCTAAGAATTCACTAGGCTATTCTCTGGGTATATTAACCTTATAAACTCTGATCTCTAAATTCAAATTCAGGATATGGCATCCAGGGGAAATTTCAAGACCCAAGTGACTCACTAAAACTTAGTGTTTATAGTTGGCAAGGGCCACACTTCTGTTTACAGCAGCTTCATCTTAAGGGCCCCACACTGAAAGCACTTGCTTTATATACTAAGCAGAGAAGGCCACAAAACTTCATATGAAGTTGGAAAGTAAGATATTTTGTCTAAGTAATAAAACCTATCCTGACAGTCTTTCCTCCACTGCATTACTCTCTTAAAGCCACTAACTGAAGAAAGATGAGGATAAAAACCTGAGTAGCTTCCTGTAAGCCTGCACCACTCAAACTACCTTAGGAACTGTCATGGTTTCCTTCCCAGTCTTTCTGGTATCCAATCTTAGTGAGCCTTTTTTATTTGACGGATGTGGAGCAGGTCCAGTAGGCAAATGTAAACAAGAAATTCCAATTATGTTTTATGCAACAACTGCCTCATGGTATTAAGTGCTCAGCCTTCCAAGATAGCAGCTTTTCTTTCTTTTGTATTTTATAGCATTGTATTTATTTATAAAATGAACACATGCTTATCCCAATTTTACAAACATCCCAGGGTTATGTAAGAAAAAACTAAAGGGCCAGGCGTACTAGCTTGCACCTGTAATCCCAGCACTCTGGGAGGATGAGGCAGTGGATTGCTTGAATTCAGGAGTTCAAGACCAACCTGAGCTATCTACTAAAAATAGAAAAAATACTAGCTAGGCATTGTGGCAGGCACCTGTAGTCCCAGCTACTCAGGAGGCTGAGGCAAGAGGATTGCTCAAGCCCAAGAGTTTGATGTTGCCATGAGTCTATGGCACTCTACGCAGGCCACAAAGTGAGATTCTGTCTCAAAAAAAGAACAAAGACAAACCAAGATGATTATTTGAAGAGCCACCAAATCAGTTTTAGTTAATAGTCTTCTCAAGCAGAGTCCTCTCCTGCAAAAAACAGATCATTCACTTTAAAATAGTCTCTATTTTTCAGATCAATTTTATAGCTAATTTTGAGATTTATTAAATTAAGTGAAGCAGATACCAACACAATTATAGCTAAGTAATTATGAAAAATTTTAAGCACCTGCTGATCTGAGTGCTTTTGGTCACAAATATAATGTCAAAATGATTGTTATTAGTAAAACGCTCCATTGTATTAACAAATCTATCTCAGATTTTTCAAAAAAGCTTTGATTTCATGTAATCACCATAAACCATCAAAACAACCCTGAATAACAACTCTTTGGTCTCCATAATATCAAATACTTCTCTAAGACATCTTCTTGCCCAAAACTTTTTCATATTAAACATTCTGATCTAGGGATCAGGAAAAAAACGAAAATTACATTTACAGGGTATCTAGTACACCACCAATACAACAAATAATAATAACTTTTACCTGCCCTCTCTACTTATATGGATATGGTTACTAAGTGAGAATAGCTGATAGAAAAAATATTCCTTAGAAGAAAAGGTTTAATCCAAACCAACACCTGAGGATTAGGAACTGACTATCCAGTCAACTGGTCATCCAAGCCCTCCTCACCATTATATCCTTCACTTTGGCTGTTTACTACTTAGTTGTTTTATACGATATTCGTTTCACAGCTTGTTGGTATGTCTCTTACTAGAATCAGAAAGGGGAAAAGAGAAGGGAAATGGCAATTATCCATTTTAATTTTTTTCCACATAATTTTGGTAAAAGACTTGGCAAAACCAGTTATATGTTAAACTTAAGTTAGAAAAAAAATTTAAGGTCATACATGTATGAAGGTTTCCATTACCTATTCTAATACACCTTACTCTGTTAAGGCTTAAAAGTTGATGGATTATTTGTACTTATACGAAATAAGATACCAATATGCTATTAACAATTTTATTCTATTTCATTATTATTATTATTATTATTATTATTTGAGACAGAGTTTCACTATGTTGCCCCTGGTAGAGTGCCATGGCATCATACACAGCTCATAGCAATCTCCAACTCTTGGGGCTTAAGCAATTCTCTTGCCTCAGCCTGCTACAATGCCCAGTTATTTTTTGGTTGCAGTTGTCGTTGTTCAGCAGACGCAGGCTGGGCTCCAACACGCCACCCTCAGTGTATGTGGCTGGCGCCTTATTCACTGAGCTATGGGCGCCGAGCCACCTATTAACAATTTTAAATGAACGTACACCTTTAGCCTTGCAAGTCCACTCCCAGGTATTCCACAGACATAGCCTTCTGCCTGCAAAATATACATACAAGGGTATTCAAAGCAATTTTCCTGTTATGAAGAAAGATTGAAATTTTTGGAATAAATATAAGGTCTGACATTAAGTTCAAAAACTCATTCTAGAAGTGCTACATACCTCATTGCTGAATATCACCCTCAAAGTACTCCCCTTGGAAAGGTAGGCACTGATGCCAACACCAACTCCACCCTTCAAAGCAGTTTTGGAACTCTTTTTCTGGAATGACCATTAGAGCTGTCATTGTACCGCACACAATAACATGCAACAGTAATGAATGCCACTCAGTAAGACATTACCACGCGCCGACATGAACACAGCTGTGAGACACTGACATATTGAGGTTGCAAGAGCTTACTGAATTGTTTGTATAGGGCTGCCAGCATAAGCAAGTTTACAAACTTAATTGTCAGACTCATACGATGACTGCTCTTATGGTGTCCAGCAATGAGATATGAAGCACCTTTGCTAGGGTAAGTTTGCAAACTTAATTGTCAGACTTCATATTCCTCCATTTACTAAATATACATTTATTGATGGAATAAATGGCTCATCAATAAAGTGTACATCCACTTAATGGCATCCTACACAGTGCTAAAAAGAATGTTGGCACTATATGAAAAGTCCTCTAGGACACATTAAGTAAATATGCAAGGCACAGAACAGTATGTGCTGCACACTACAATTTTTGTTAATGTATGCAAACTTATGCATAGTCTATCTCTGTAATGTGTAGAAGATCTCTATAAGAATACATGAGGAATTGGTAAGTGGCTGCGTCCATGGAAAGCAACTGGGTGGCTTGGGGATAGGTGGCTTTGTTCCTATTATACTTTCCAAATTTGATACTAAGTGCAGATATTATATATTCAAAAAACTTTTAATTTAAATTTTAAAATAAAGAAAGATGACATGAGAGCACTCTACATCAAAAACACTGGAGTTTTTTCTTGGGGTGTCTCTTCCTTTAGGGACCCTGGAGGTGGTCAATACAGTCACACACAGCTTGATCTTGCAGGGTTAATAACCTGCTTCAAGGCCACCACCTTTCTCATGCTTGTCAGCCTTGTTCCTCTGCACATGTTTAATAAATAGCCAGATTTCTGGTTCCAGATAGGATGGAGTAAGTCCACTCCACCCTATATATCCTACTGTATTCAACAAAAATCTCTGGATAGAACTGCTCCACCTGGTAACTCTGAAAAGTAAGTGACAGCAGGTAGATTAGGAAAAGAAGGTTTTTCAATGCTTTTTTTCCCTTTTGGTATAGAAGATACCCGGACTCAAAGGCAGCTGAAACCCAGAGCTGTGAACCAGACACAGATGGAAAAATGTCTAAGAAACATGTCCAAGAAACAGAAAAAGTCCCTAAACATCAAAGGATCAAAGGAAATGGAGGAAATCTCAACTGTTTGTTTCTTCTGTTCTCTCCTGCATTACCTCAGGGCAATTAGGCAGCAGTGGCAGCCAGATGGGAAAAGTTTTCCTCCAACCAGTGGAACTAGGAAACCAAGAGCAGAGGGAGCTTCTCCATTACTTTGTTTTCTCTCCTTATCTTCTTGCTACTTGATCCCCAAGGGAGATATGGTCACAGGAAGTACAAGGCAGAGAATAGAAACTAAAGTTCCAGATTTCTAGGCAGAGGAGCAAGAAAGGAAACCCTTTTGAGCTGGAAAATTAGGAAAACAAGAGGAAGAAAGCGCTTAAGAAATCTATATGTGAACTCTGGGGCTTGTCCCCAAGCTGCATATATATGTATCTGACTCTAAGCAGCATAGCAAAGATTTTGACAACTCATCTCTGTTATACCACTGCCCAGGTCTGAGACTGGCTACTGGACAAACAGAAATAGCATGGCAAATACTATGAGATACTAGACCCTAGCCCATAGAAGGCAGAAAGGAATTTGCAGCTAAACCTAACTGGATTGACTACCTGCTAACACAAACCAACAAGAAACATTCTCTATACAATGTAAACAAGATTAAAAATCAAATAACAATATTTGAAATGTGCAGGAAATCCACACTGAATAAATAAATTTGAAAATCTTAACTCACTAGGAAAAAAGACAATAAACAGATATCAACCCAAGATGTTAGAATTATCAGACAAAAACTTTAAAAACAACTATAACAAGCATGCTCCAAGAAGTAAAGGCAAACACTCTTGAAATGAATGGAAAAATAAAATGTATCGACAAAGAAACAGAATACTAAAAAAGAAAGAAAGGAAGGAAGGGAGAGAGGGAGGGAAACTTAAAACTAGAAAATACAATAACAAATTTTAAAGTTCACTAAATAGGCTCAATAGTATAACAGATGACAAAAAGTCACTGAATTTGCAAATAGATAAACAGAAATTATCCAAGCTGAACGAAAAAAAGGAGATAGACAACCAGAGCCTCAGGGACCCATGGCACAATCTCAAAAGGCTTAATATTTGTACCATCAAAAACTCAAAAGATAAGGAGAAAGAATGTGGTCCACAAAAAATATTTGAAGAAACAATGGTGTAAAACTTCCTATCTGACAAAAGACACAAAACCACAGATTTTAAAAAATTAGTGCACAGTAAATAGGATAAACCCAAAGAAATCCTTGCCCAAATACATCATAATCAATGAATACTAAAACAAAGAATCTTGAAAGCATAGAAAAAGTGTGCATTACATCTAAGAAAACAATAATGCGAATGTGGATTTGTCATCAGAAACCATGGAGGACAAAAAGCAGTGAAACATTAATGCTGGAGGGAAAAAAGAAAGAAAAGAAGCAATCATCAAGCCAGAATTCTATATCCAGTGAAAATATCCTTCAAAAATGATGATAAAATAAACAAATTCTCAGATAATGAAAACCAACATAATTTATCACCAGCAGACTACCCTAAAAAAATGTTAAAGGAAATTCTTCAGGTGGAAAGAAAATGATACATAGTACTGCAGGGAAACTTAGAAATTCAGGAAAGAGTAAAGAGTAACAGAAATGATAAATACCTAGGTAAATGTAATACCCTATTTTACTCCTCTTAAGTTCTTTAAAATATGAATGAAGGCTGAAAGCACAAATTATAATGCTGTCAGTGGGAGTTTTCAATGTATATAGACACTATATATATATATATATATATATATATATATATATATATATATATATAAAGTAAAGAGCTCTACAAGACACTGATATTTCTATATTCCACTTGAAGTAGTTATACATTAATTCTAAGTAGACTGAATACTTATGTATATTGTAATCATTAGTGAAACACTAAAATAACTACGTAACAGTAAAAAAAAAGTTAATAGAATACTAAAAAATATTCAAATAATCCAAAAGAATGGGAAATAGAAAACAATAAAATGGTAGCCCTAAATCCAAACATATCAATAATTATATTAAATGCAAATGATCTACGCACACTAATTTGAATAGAGACTATCATGCGTAGTTACTAATTAATGAGCACAAAGCTTCAGTTATGTAAGCTGAATACATTCTAGAGATCTGCTGTACAAGACTGTACCTATAGTTAACAACATATGTAAAATTTGTTAAGACAATAGATCTTATGAAAAGTACGCTTATCACAAAATAATTTTTTTTAAAGGATATTATCAGAATGGATTTAAATAAAGGACATACTCTTATACTGTCCATCAGAAACTCACATTAAATACAATTATATTTGTAGGTTAAAAATAAAAGGATGCTAAATACAATGTGGTAGTCTGAATTGGATCCTGAAACAGAAAAAGGGCATTAGTGGAAAGTTAAGCAAAATCCAAACAAAAGTTTGTAGTTTACCTAATAGAGTATTAACCAATGTAAATGTCTTAGATTAATAAAGGTATCATAGTTGTATAAGATGTTAACATTAGACATAGTTGGGTGAAGAGCATAAAGGCATTTATGAACAGCATTTCACTTTCTATAAAACTGAAATTACTTCAAAATAAAAAGCTTTTTAAGTAAAAAGAGAGGAAAACAACCATGAAAATAAGAATCAACAAAAAGCTATACAAATGTCTATACTAATGTCTATACTAGTATAGGGTATCTATATTAATATCAGGCAAAGTAGACTTCAAAGCCAGGAAAATTACCAGGGACAAAGAAAGGCTAATATTAAATAATGATAAAGAGAATAAATTCTCTAGCACTCTAGGAGGCCAAGGTGGAAGGACTGCTTAAGTCCAGGAATTTGAGACCATCCTGAGTAACAGTGAGACTCTGTCTATCAAAAATAGAAATAGTGGCACACGCCTGTAGTCCCAGCTATTCAGGAGGCTGAGCCAAAAGAATCACTGGAGCCTAGGAGTTTGAGGTTGCACTGAGCTATGATAACACCACTGCACTCTACCCAAGCAACAACAGTGCAAGACTATCTCAGAAAAGGGGCGGGCAATTCACTAAAAGATACATGTATAACAATCCTAAATGCATTATGTACCTAACAAAAGAACCTTAAAATATATGAACCCAAAACCGATAAAACTAAGGGACAAAATGGACAAGTCCATAATTAGGATCAGAGAATTCAATGTTCCTTTCTCAGTAATCAGGAAAACAAGTAGACAGAAACGAATCAAGGATACAAAGGAATTAAATATTACCATCAACAAACTAGATAAAACTGATATTCATAGAACATTCCACCTACCATATACATTCTTTTCAAGTACACATGGAACAGTGACCAAGCTAGAGCATACCTGGAATCATAAAACTAATCCTAACAAATTCTACTTTTTTTTTTTTTTTAGAGACAGAGTCTTACTTTATCATCCTCGGTAGAGTGCTGTGAAGTCACAGCTCACAGCAACCTCCGACTCCTGGGCTTAGGTGATTCTCTTGCCTCAGCCTCCCAAGCAGCTGGGACTACAGGCGCCCGCCACAACACCCGGCTATTTTTTTGTTGTAGTTTGACTGGGGCCAGGTTTGAACCTGCCACCCTCAGTATATGGGGCTGGCGCCTTACCCACTGAGCCACAGGCACCACGCCTAACAAATTCTAAAATACTGAAATCATAAAAGTATATTCTCTTATCAAATAATGGAATAAACTATAAATCAATTTTTTTAAAAAAGGCACTGAAAAATCTCCTAACACTCCAAACAACACACTTCTAAACAATCCACAGGTCAAAAGAAAATCCCAAGGGAAATAAAAGTTCAAAATATCAAAATGTGTAAAATGCAGCCACAGCAATACTTGAGAAAAATTTATAGTATTAAAAGATTACATTAGAAAAGAAGAGGCTGGGCACAGGGGCTCACAACTGTGATCCTAGCACTTTGGGAAGTTGAGGCAGGTGGATTACTTGAGCTCAGGAGTTCAAGACCAGCCTGAGCAAGAGTGAGACCCTGTCTCTACTAAAGATAGAAATAGCTACCTGGGTGTTGTGGTGAGCGCCTGTAGTCCCATCTACTCAGGAGGCTGAGGCAAGAGGATCTCTTAAGCCCAGGAGTTTGAGGTTGCTGTGAACTATGTTGCTGTGACACTCTACCAAGGGCACAGAGTGAGACTCTATCTCAAACAAAAAAAAAAAAAAAAAAAAAGGAAGAAGAAAAATCTCAAATCACTAAGTTGCTGCCTTAGAACAATAGAAAAAAAAGAGTAACTCAAAGCAAGCAGAAGAAAAATAAAGAGAACAGAAATCAACTAAATTGAAACAGAAAAATGATTGAGGAAAATCAATGTAGTCAAAAGGTGATTCTCTGAAAAGATAAGTAACATTGAAAAGCCTTTAGCCAAACAAAGAAAAACAAGAATATGCAAATTATATCAGGAATGAAAGAAGGGATATCACTATAGACCTCACAGACCCACCCCAGAACCCTCAATAAACATTCTACTTTCTATGTATGGATTTGACTATCCTAGGTACCTTGTGTCAAGTGGAATCATACAATATTTGTCTTTTAGAGTTATAAGATCATTTTTTTTTTACTTTCATTTTATTTAATTGACACTTAATAACTGTATGTACGTATGGGGCACACAGTGCTATTCCTGCACATACAATGTGCAGTGATCAGGTCATGGTAATCAGCATGTCCATTATGCCCAACATTTGAGCACTTCTTTATGTTGAGCACCCATACTTTGAACTCCACAGATTTACACTGGATTTTTATAATACCCACAAAAGTCAGCATTTACTTCTCACAAATAGGAGTTCTTACTAAGTTCTGTGATTAAATCATAAAAGAAAAAACTGGAAAGGCATGATAACTCAACCTCTTTGCAAACAGAAGCAGTGCCTAAAAGGAACCAATGACTCTGGAATCCTGGCTCCAAATGTGACACACTCTTTGCTTTCTGAGGATAATTTTTTTTTCCTTGAGATTTTGCAATAGATTGCATTGAAGGATAAATAAATTTAAAACAAAACAAAACAAAAAACCTCCTCTGAGCACCAGCCTGGGCAAAAGGCAGGGCTCCACAGGGCTCCAGAACAGAGCCTAAGTGCAGCTTGTAACCTGTATTCCTCACATTCCCCACGGGACTTCAGGACCTCAGCACTGGAAACCAGCAAGCCACTCCGTGGAGGAGAGGGAGGCTGAAGACTGCCAACTGCTACAATCTACAGGGTACAATATAAACCAAAGACTTACAAATGACCTAGAAGGTACCTGTGGCAAGGAACAAAGCACATATCCCTGAGCTAGTTACAATATAATTAAAATTAAGGATGGAAAACACTCATGTAATTAATAGCAAGTCTTTGGTATCCACTCATTAACAGCAAGTCTTTGGTATCCACTCACCACACAAAGATGAACTTATTTTATTTGACTTATAAAGCTTCTGAGTAATTGCTAAAAGCCAGAAGTCTATGTTAAGATGCTAAAATAAAAGAAATCTTACCCCTTGATCACCTATGACTGAAATTCCCTGTGTGAGGCAGAGCAAAAAATTAAAAGGCCTTGTGGGGTAAGTGAAATACTCCTATCATCACTGTACTTTGTTTCCCTACTATGCTACTTAATCATTCAATCTGTACATTTACTAAAACCCTTCTTGGAGATTACACAACCCTCTCCCCCATTTCTAGAGACAAGGAAGAAGAAATATTACAAACAGAAAAATAAAAAAAAACTATATATTTACTAAAATACTACTTGCACTAGAACATCCAGATTAATAAAACAGATTGCCAATATTCAGCTTAGTGGTCTTTACAAACTTTCCTCATCCCCATACCTTAAGAATGCCTCCCCATGGGACTTATTGTTTAACAGTTCTTAA
Source organism: Loris lydekkerianus (assembly GCA_963574355.1). Lineage (NCBI taxonomy): Eukaryota > Metazoa > Chordata > Mammalia > Primates > Lorisidae > Loris > Loris lydekkerianus. Next base: position 2,913 of record CAUYPK010049233.1, on the reverse strand, counting down.
TCCTGCCACTCTGAGGTTCAAACTAGGAGACAGGTACAAATTTACAAAGTGATTACACAGAGAACTTCCTAACGGAATTACTGTAAGGGAGCTCTGCATCCCTAAATAGAGTGCTAAATTTATTAACATCTTGTACATGTCTGTCCGCTCTGCTGGTTCCACAGTAAACCATGCGGACTTCTGCTAAGTGCAAACTGTGGTAAATGTAACAGAATTTGCAAGAACTCAATAACATTAGTGGTGATAAAGAAATTAATTTTAACAAATGAGCTTTTTTAGTTGCATTAAATTTCTGATGTGTTTTTCTTTAGGTGTATTTTATTATTTTGATATATATATTTATATATTCTTATATTCCAATAACCCTTTATTTTCTTATTCAAAGATCTTTATTGACCAGAAAAGGCAGAAGCAGACCCCAACCAACTCCACCTCCACGCCCACTGGAGCTTGGCTTGGCTTTTGCTCTAAATTACCACTGTATGCAAAGTTGCATGTTAGAGCCCACTGGCCACTGTCTTGTTCCCACACCAATGACATCAAGAAGTTCATGCAAGTCAAATCTAACATTTTTCATCCACAGCCCAAGATTCAGTTCCCAAAACAGAAAGCAAAAGCAGTGGCTAAGGCCTTTTCTTCTTTCCCCCTACTTTCACCTATTACAATTCTTTCAGTTGCTACCTTTAACTCAGCCTGCAATTTCAAATACTATAGCTCTCATGAAGTACATGGAATATAAGCAAATGATAAAAAATATATAATCCTTATACCCTCAATGAATCCCAAACAATAAAATATATACATATGTATGTGTGTGTTGTGTATTTCATTGAGTTTCAGTAAGGACAAAACAGTCGTCTACCAAGTCCATGAAAATATGCATAATTCTTGCCCCTTCACCCTACAAACTGAAGGTTAAGAATGTTTATAAATGGATTGAAAGACTCCAAATAAGGGTAGAGACTCACAAAGATTAAATAATTTTTATCAGTGACAGTGTAGACAATAAAGTTCCTAAGACAGGTTTTCCTGTAAGAAATAACATTAAAAGCTAAAGGGAGAAAAAACCCTCTGCAGAGAAACTATTAGAAAACTAGGGCCTCTCTGCCTACTTGCCCTAGCCATGGAGGCCTGTTTGCTCTCTAGGGCGTACGTATCTTGCTCTGTAAGCCTGTATCTTGATCTTACTCTATAAACCTACTTTTCTCTTCCTCAATAAACTTGTTCCATGCTTGCCTTAAAAAAAAAAAATAAAAAGAAAACTAGAAATATGACCTTGCATGGTAGCTCGTACCTATAATTCTAGCATTTTGGGAGATACTGGTAGGAGGATTACTTGAAGTTTGAGATCAGCCTGAGCAAGAGCAAGACCTGGAGACCTGATCTCTACTGAAAATAGAAAAACTAGCTGGACCTGGTGGCATATCCCTGAAGTCCCTGCTACTTGGGAGGCTGAGGCAGGAAGATTGCTTGAGTCCAGGATTTTGAAGTTGCTGTAATCTATCATGCCACGGCTACCCTCTAGTCCATGGCTACAGGGCAAGATACTGACTGTCTCAAAAAGAAAAAAAAAAGAAAGAAAGAAAGAAACCCACACACATAACACACAAAAATGGAAAAGAAATAAAGCCTGCTATCAAAACACTGTGGACTAGACTGCCAAGGTGTATTATGGAACATACTTCCTCAGACTTTCAAAATAGGAGGTTCTGTATCTAAACTTTAAAACATAATCTTTACTCTCTCTCCCTTTCCCCTAAGTCATTCACAAAGTTCTATTAAGTCTTCCTATAAACTTTTTCATACATTAGAAACAATGTTACTTAAACACACACATCCATGTGACACACATATGCAAAATTACATTAACTTTCCTTCCTTCTGGTCCTTATCACCACTACACTAGTCCAAGCCTTCATCACTACTCAGGACAAATCAAATAGCCACTTAACCAGATTTCAATTCTTTGTTCTATTCCATCCTATTAGACACCACTGACTAATATCCCTAAAACATTACAGCACTGCTTCCATCACCTGTCATTCTCTATTTCCTCAAAATCTACATTCTCTGTCACCAAGAACAAAACTGCAAAGGCCAGGCATGGTGGTGTACACCTGTAATCCTAGCACTTTGGGAGGTCAAGGCAAGTGGATTGCTTGAGCTCAGGAGTTCAGAACCAGCCTGAGCAAGAGTAAGATCCCATTTCTACAAAAAATAGGAAAAACTAGCCAAGCATTGTGGGCATTGTGGTGGGCACCTGTAGTCCCAGCTACTCAAAAGGCTGAGCCTAAGAATTTGAGGTTGCTGTGAGCTATGACATCATAGCACTCTAGCCCAGGAAGATACAGTGAGACTCTGTCTCCAAAAAATAAAATAAATAAATAATAGAAATAAAGAAATTAGTAAATGTGGAATGTAAATGTCTTAGCACAATAACTAAGAAAATGCCAGGAAGGCTATGTTAACCAGTGGGATGAAAATGTGTCAAACAAGTCTATGAAACTAGTGTATGGTGCCCCATGATCACATTAATGTACACAGCTATGACTCAATAAAAGAAAGAAAGAAAGAAAGAAAGAAAGAAAGAAAGAAAGAAAGAAAGAAAGAAAAAAAGAAAGAAAGAAAGACAGACAGACAGACAGACAGACTGCAAAAAGCCATACACCATTTCAAACAAATAGAGACCATAATACGGAGACACACAGATATGTGTAGAAGAGACAGTTGGGGGACACCTGTCAGCTGGCCACTCCTGCGGGGCCTGAATATGCCACACTCTTCTGTTTGGACCCACTTGGGGTTCCCTTTGAACAATAAGCTTGTCCCCTTGTGATGCTCTGCCTGGCCTCCATTGTACAAGAACTGAAGTGCTCTCTAGTCTGCTGAAACTGTCTCTAGCAGCCTAAATGG
>CAUYPK010049228.1:0-10042 GCA_963574355.1 Loris lydekkerianus | reverse complement strand
GGATTTCTAATGCTTTTTGGAATTCTGATCTTTCCTACAGGAAACCTTTACTTGCTATAGGAAAGCTTTAATGTGTTTTAACTTTCATTATTTCATCATACTGTTATTATGCTGGTGACTATACACCATTCAGTTGTTCTGTGTGTGTATATATAATCTTTGATTATTAAAATTAAAGTAATTAGTCATCATACCATAATAACACTTTGTAGACACAGTTAAAAGAGTGATTTTGAAATGTTTCGGCTTTTGTGTCTTTTTCTACTGTTAAAATTTTTTCATCGACGAGTGGCGCCTGTGGCTCAGTGAGTAGGGCACCGGCCCCATATAGCAAGGGTGGCAGGTTCAAACCCAGCCCCGGCCAAACTGCAACAAAAAAATAGATGGGCGTTGTGGTGGGCGCCTGTAGTCCCAGCTGCTTGGGAGGCTGAGGCAAGAGAATCGCGCAAGCTCAAGAGTTAGAGGTTGCTGTGAGCCGTGTGACGTCATGGCACTCTACCCGAGGGTGGTACAGTGAGACTCTGTCTCTACAAAAAAAAAAAAAAAAGAAAAGAAAAGAAAAAAATTTCCATCAACATCACCAACGGTCAGATTAGGTATTCATTGCTTTCAGTTACTATCAATACTTTTTACTACATACATGTATGGTCATAAATAGCATGCAGGATTTGTTTTCCTGTTGTAAATTTTTAAATAAGTGGTTGTATAGTGTCCATACCCTCATATAATTTGTTTTGTTTGCTCAACCTTATATGACTGAAATCTATCCATATCGACATAACAAGCTATTGTCTAATTGATTAATAATCAGTTACAGACAGGGTCTGTTTCTATTTAGCAGGGTGCAAACTTGAAATTCTAGGCTATAGTAATGCCCCTTCCTCAGCCTCTTGAGGACCTGTGACTATAGTCAGAATACTAATAAATATACTTTTTTTTGAGACAGAGTCTCAAGCTGTGGCCCTGGGTAGAGTACTGTGGCATCACAACTGACTGAAACTTCAAACTCTTTGGCTTAAGTGATTCTCTTGCCTCAGCTTCCCAAATAGCTGGGAATACAGGCGTTGCCCACAACACCTGGCTATTTTTTGGTTATAGTTGCTGTTGTTTGGCAGGCCAGGGCTGGATTTGAACCCACCAGCTCCAGTATGTGTGGCTGGTACCCTAGCTGCTGAGCTACAGGCACTGATCCCTTTTTTTTTTTTTTTAATATTTTCGTAGCGGTGGGGACTTGCTGTGTTGCCCAGGCTTATCTCAAGTCCCCAGCCACTAATGACACTTCTGCTTTGCCCTCTACACCTGCTAAAATGGCATGTCTCAAGCCACTGTACTCAGTATAATTTTCCACTAAAGAGCTATTTTGTGAAAATTCTTAAAGGGACTAATAAGATATAACAAACCAAACTAATTTTAGAAACAAAAATTCTACAGCTCATTCCTTAGAGCTCCATTGTTATCATGGATAAATTTTGCACTGGATTTGAAATAGAATAGGTTATTGATAGCTAATAATTTTATGGCAGTTTAATTTGTTATAGTTAAACATTTCAGCATTGATTACTTAGTATGCATTATTTCTTACATGTGTTTTATATATGTCCTTACATGAGTGGATGCTGAAAGTACATGTGTATGGAATAAATGAATACTTCTATTAACTTAATATTCTACAAGTGTGGGTTCACACTTATTAAGTCAGATTATTTTCTCTCATAACAAATTGATTATATATGCTCAGCGCTTGTAGCTCAGGTAGCTAGGGTGCCAGCCACATACACCAGAGCTGGCAGGTTCAAATCCAGCCTGGGCCAATAAATAGTTGGGCATTGTGGCAGGCACCTGTACTCCAGCTACTTGGGAGGCTGAGGCAAGAGAATCACTTATGCCCAGGAATTTCAGCTTGCTATGAGCTGTGATGCCATGGCACTCTACCCAGGGCAACAGCTTGAGGCTCTGTCTTGAAAGAAAGAAAAAAAAGGAAGGAAGGAAGGTGATTATATATAGGTACTTTCACTTGAATTGTGTTCACAATTATGGAGTTCGTAAATTACAGGACTAACTGAAGAACATAAGTCCTTATAGTATAATAGTAGAAGGGCTACTAAGTGTTGCATTCAAAATAGGCTATCACATTCTGCCTTGGCTTCGACATTGACTGGCTTAGCATCAGGATTCGCTTCTCAGAATACAGATCTCTGCTCTCTTCACCCATCAGCAACTTCACATTGGCAGAGGTGCACATTTCCATTTTAGTAACTATCATTTGAAACATAATCTCACTTCTGAAAAGCTTAGATTTATGTGGAGAACACCTATATGCTTATTTTTCTTTAGCATTTCATCATGTTCCTGTCTTCATTTAAAAAAAAGAGAGAAGAAGAAGAACCGAAAATTGGAGGCTTCCAGGAGCAGCGGGGGGGGCTCAGTGCAGGTGGCACTGGGGCAGCCACGGGCACCCCTGGAGCAGTGGGGGTTGGGGGTGAGGGGTGGGAGGTGAGAGGGGCACTGCAGAGTCAGCTCCCCTGACTCAGCTGGGAGAGGAGAGAAGCCAGAACTGTGGCTGGGTGAGCAGGAGGAAAGTGTGTGTGATACCCAGTGTGGGGGAGACAGTCTCAAATTCGGGTGGATCTGCTGACCCACCCAAGTGCACAGGGTGTGGGCTGAGGCACCTTGGCCTCCTATGCTCCCTAGCACCTGCTCCCACACAGAGACCAGGTCCAAGTGGACCGGAGGCACAGCAATGGCAGAAAGTTGTCCCCCAGCCCCGCTGGTTAGTCCTCTGCCGCTGCCCTGGGAAGCTTGTCCAAAGTGCTGCAAGGCGCGGAGGACGAGAAGGTGAGTGGGATGCTCACCTGCGAGGTGAGCCTGCAGCTGTACCTGGCGAGATCCGTGGGCTCATGGTTATCAACCAGAAAACTCCAGGACAACCAGCAGTGGAGGGACTGCTGCTGTTTCCTGGTGGGTGTCAGCCAGTGTCAGAGGCTGGGCCCCTGCAGGGACAGGTGATTCACAGGAAGTGGCCTCATACCTGCAGAAGCTGAAGTTGCTGGGGGTGAAGCAGGAGGAGGTGGCAAAGGAGCAGATGGAGTTCAAGGAGCTGCTGTGCTGCGGGATCAGGAGGGATTAGGAGAAGGGTGCGGGCTGCTCCTTCGACAGCCAGGCCAGCCTGCTGCCACTTTACTGCCTCCCCCATGTCCTTCATGGGAAATGGGGGTGACGACAGCAGCATGGGCACCTACAGTTCTGACGAGTACAAGCTCTGCAGGAGGAGCAGCACAATCCCCAAAGCGAGGGCAGCCCAGAGCACGCCAAGTACAGGAGCAGCAGCCCCAAGCATCTCCAGAAACTCAGGCCTTCTGGGACTCCAGATCACCCAAAAGTACTCAAAGGTTATCTAGCCAGAGCACCATAAACCCTTGTTCAAGGGTAGCCCTGAACAGGAAAGCCCCCTGCACTGGGGGAGCAACCCAGAAATGCTTCCCAGGCACGTGCTGAGTGGGAGCCCTTGAACACTTGCAAAAGCCTCATCATTGGGTATCCCTGAACTTGCCAGGCACTGTGGAAGGAACCTGGAGCATCTTCAGAAAGGTGCCCTGAGTGGGAGCCTGGGACATCTCCCCAGATCCAGGGACACCAGCGTTGAGATCTCAAAGGGCATTAGTTGGGAAGCCCAGATCACAAACAGGGAGAAGGCGGTAGAGGTGGAGGGAGAGACCCCTCGGAATGCAGGCTCAAGAGGAAGCGTTGCCCCATCAACCTGAGTGTCCACAGTGGCAGTAATGAATCAGCCTTGTCCTATGTTAGGTAGCTGGAGGCAAGAGTTACAGCTGGAGGGAGAAAATCTCATGCTGCCCCAGCTTGTGTGGAAGAAACTCGGAGATGCTGGATTTCATTGCCCTGGAGTTAGGTAACATTTGTCAGGAAAGTAGAACGAAGGACCAATGTGAGGATCATTGTTTTTTAGACATAAGATCATCACTGCCAGAAAGAGAGAGGAGGAAGAGGAGGATCAGGAGGAGGAGTAGGATCAAGAGGAAGAGGAGGAGGAACATCAGGACAAGGAGGATCAGGAGGAGGAGGAGGATCAAAGGAGTTGGAGGAGGGGAGGATAAGGAGGAAGTAAAGGATCAGGAGGAGGTAGAGGATCAGGAAGAGGAGGGGTATCAGGAGGAAGTAGAGGATCACTAGGAAGTAGAGGATCAGGAGGTTCAGGAAGAGGTGGAGGATCAGGAGGAGGAGAGTGTTTTCCTGTAAACCTGCACTTACAGAATAATATGGAGTGATTGTACTGTCGGAGCCCTCACTAAAGAAGCAGGCTGGACCATAGATTGTAAATTGGAAGCTTGCAGGAGGAGAGCCCCCCATACATGTCAGGGAAGCCCCAGACATCCTCTGCAATCACTGTTTATTGAAAGTGTCAGGCACGTGCATGGGCAACGTGCTCCCTCCTCCCAAGCCTGACCCCAACACTGAAGTTTCACATCTGTTCAACATTTAACTTGAGGCGTCTGCTCATCAACATCTGGCATCTGTTCATTAAGGACAATCTCGCCTGATGGCTTGCCTTCAAGCCAAGAGACCTGTCCAGGTTTCTCAATGTCTACTTGTATGTTTCAAAAACTGCTGCTTGTGTCTGCAGGCCCAATGTCCCACTTCCTGCATATCCCCCTTTCTGTTTAGGACAGTCTTGTGCAGGGTGAGGGAGAAAACTGCAGTTGTTTTATTTCACTTGTTCTTCTTGTCAAGTAGCTCTCCTTCTAGCTAGCCAGTGGAAAAACAGAATAATTAACAAAACTACATCAGAGGAGTCAGTGAGGGCCTTCACCAAAGAAAAGGGATTCAGTGTTTGTGATATGTTGTATTCTTCTATACAAATAAGGGTAATATTCATTTTACATTTCATCACCTAACTGTTTCAGGCTGACCTCTGGGGTCCTTGACGCTTCCATAGGAAGTACTTTTTTTGGAGACAGCCTCAAGCTATTGCTCTGGGTAGAGTGCTGTGGCATCACAGCTCATAGCAAAGTCCTACTTGAGGTAAAGAGATTCTCTTGCGTCAACCTCCCAAGTACCTGTGAGTACAGGCACCCACCACAATGCCAGGCTATTTTTTGGGTATAGTTGTCATTGTTGTTTGGCAGGCCCGGGCTGGATTCGAACCCCCCAGCTCTGGAGTATGTGGCTGGCAGCTTAGCCACGTGAGCTATAGGTACCAGGCCCCATAGGAAGTATTAATCAACACTCGAATTTCCTGCTTCTGCACATTATGCCTTGCACCTATTCACTTAAATAAGCAGCAGTAGGCATAGTACAGACTGGAATGTCAGGTGAGGAAAAGGGTAGTGTCAATAAGCTCATACCCTTTCCAAGCTGAAGTCTGAAGGAGCAGTAAGGGAAGGATTGGGGATATACATCCAATAAATAAAGATTCTCTCACCTTTGCTAATACAGGAAGTGCTCACCCAGGCCTAGAGATTGGGAGACTCCTTAAGAAGTGGAACCTTGCATCAATCCTCCCTCTCAGAAGCTCGAACTGCTGTTAGGGAAAAGGGTCGCTGACCGCTCCAAGCTACTTCTTGCTGAGGATGGATGGCAATATGGGAGGTAGGTAGAGGTTTCTCAGAGGAGGTTGATGTAGGGTTCACAGTAAATGAAAATTGGGGTGCATAGTTTGGAGCAAAATGTTTTTATGAAATTTCAGGCCTAGGAAACTGAGGTTCTCCTATTCAGGCTGGGATGAGGGACCCTTGTATTAATAGAAGGAGTTACCGAAAAAGATGGATTCGTCAAAGTGTTGGTGAGGTTTCCTGCTCATGACAAGGTTTGATCCTTCCAGCAGGCAGCCACTGCTTTTCTGTTGTTCTGTAATGATATGAGCAAACCCTTAACCCCAATGTAGCACATAACCAGGTTTCAATCCAGACATACCAGATTTCTTACAGAAAACAGGTTGCTGCACTTGGGAAGGTAGCGGATGGGTAAGAGATGTCCAGTGACATTCAGCAGCTGTGTTTCCATCATTGCTGAGATTCAAAAAATTAAGGGTGAAGAGGGCTCTAGTGAGAACATTTCAAGGGCTATTATTCAAGGAGCATATACCATCTCCACTCTTTTGTTTACCTACGATATCTTTTAACGTTTTGTGGTGGCGTTCCATAATGGCTTGGTTTTGAGAATTATAAGGGATACCATGAGAAATTTGAATATTCTGGAAGAATACAAAAATAATTTTTGAGCAGACTAAGAGGGTGCATTGTCAGTCTTAAATGGCTTGGAGAACCCCATGACATTAAAATATTCTAGCAAGTGTTGAATGATATGATGGGCCCTTTCTGCTGGTAAGGCTGTGGCCAAGGAAAAATGAGAAAAGGTATCTATGGAATGATGAACATATTTTAATCTACCAAAGGATGAGACAATGGTCACATCCATCTGCCGTATTTAGTTTGCTATTTCTCCTCTCGTGTTGGTACCTTCATGAAAGGGGGACACCTATATTTTAGAACAAGAAGGACAACCAGAAAACATTTGTTGTGGCTGAATTTTTGTAAAATGAAACTTCTTATGAAGCATCTTTGCATTAATATGTGTATAGGAATTGGACAGTATCAATAAGCGCTTGATCTATTTGAGAATTCAGAGAAGTCATGGGACTAGGTAGAATGGTGTGTGCTCTAATATGAGTAACATATATAGGATGAATATGCTATCTAAGGAGACTGTGGATAGATTGGAAGAGGGAAGAGATTTCATCATTATGAGTAATACTTGTCGTTTCTAAGTGTCTAAGAGCAAAGCTAGAATATTGAGAGTCGGTGACAACCTTCATAGCACAATGAGAGTCTTGGAGTAGAATAAGAATAGCATACAGCTCGTTCTCTTGAACAGCATTATAAGGACTTGAAACAAGTCCTTATATCAATTATATCAAATAATTGAGATAATTACCATCAGTGTATCCAGCCCTGCCGTGCTTATTGGCATCTGTGTAAAAAGTAATAGGGTCTGCCAGTGGGGAGTCCTTGACAGTATGAGGGAGAATCCAGGAAGTAAGCTTTAGGAATTGAAATCTTTTATCATGAGGGTATTCATTGATAATCAGGCCTACATAAGACACAAGAGCAATTAGCCAAGGCATCAATAATTGAAAATTAAGTTGAATTTGTTTTTCTGTAAAAGGAATAACGATAGAACATGGATCATAGCCTGATAGTTGACAAATTCTATTTCTGCAGTTAGCAGTTATTTCACAGATTTTGTCTTAACATTGATGTGATTTTTGTGTAGTTTTATTAGAGAGGAATAGCCACTCTAGACGGGTGTCCTCCTGATAAATAACTCCATTCGGGGAGTGAGAAGTGTGGCTATAACTATCAGTCCCATCAGAAACCTAATGCCAGACCAATCTAATTCATTTGAGGCAACCCCCTTTTCAATTAACTGCAATTCCCCTTTTGACTCAGGGGTGAGTGAGCAAGGACTGTTCAACTCCAAAGGTCCTTCCAAAATTGTAAAAAGATTAGTCAAAGCATAAGTTGGTATTCTTAAAGTAGGACGTAACCAATTAATATGGCCCAACAATTTTTGAAAATCATTCGAAGTATATAAGGAATGTAGACAAAAATTAATGCGTTGCAGGAGAATTTTGGTCTGAGTTAATTTGCCTCCCAATAAGTATAGGGGGATTATAATTTGAATTTTTTTCAGGCACAATTTGAAGGTCATAAGAATTTAAGGCAAATATGGCTTGCTTAAACATGTCCCATAAAACAACCAAATATCATCCCATGTCATGAACAATAAAGGCTGTAGGATCTTTCTTTCTAATGGGCTGTAATGGTTATTCACAAAATGCTCACACAAGGTGGGACTATTCAACATGCCTTATGGCAGAACCTTAAACTGAAAGTGTTGGTAGTCTCTGCTGATTATAGAAAGGAACAGAAAAGGTGAAATGGGGTTGATCCTCAGGTTGTAAGTGTATATATAGTGAAGAAACAATCTTTCAGGACAGCACCTGTGGCACAGTGTGTAGGGCACCAGCCCCATATACCAAGGGTGGCGGGTCCAAACCTAGCTCCAGCCAAACTGCAATAAAAAAATAGCCAGGCATTGTGGTGGGTGCCTGTAGTCCCAGCTACACAGGAGGCTGACGCAAGGAAATAGCCTAAGCCCAGGAGTTAGAGGTTGCTGTGAGCTGTGCGATGCCATAGCACTCTACCAAGGGCGGTAAAGAGAGGGCAATAAAGTGAGACTCTGTCTCTAAAAAAAAGAAAGAAAGAAACAATCTTTCAAATCAATGATCTACAAATACCAATTGGAAGGAATCATAGGGGGCAGAGGAAGCACAAACTGCAAAGGATCCCTGGGGATAGTAGTTTTGTTGACTTCTTGGAGAAAAGTGAGCATTCTCCATTTGTCTGATTTCTTTTTTATAATAAAGACAAGAGAGTACCAGGGGCTGGTGGAGGGTTCAATATGTCCTTGTTGTATCTGTTCCTGAATTTAAAATTGCAAAGCATACAGTTTTTCTTTTGTTAATGGCCACTGCTCCACACTGGATTATCGCTCTTCCAAAATAACCTGAAAGCGTCTTTTCGGGCAGTGACCTCTAGGCTAAGTTCAACATCTGAAAAGAATTCACAGAAGTTGGGGTATAGTTACCATAGCTTTCCATCCTTGAAGTAAATCACACCCCTACAGGTTAATAGCTATATCAGCTATGTATGGCTGAATTTGAGCATGTCAAGTATCTGGTACTAAACCCGTTAAAGGGAATGTACTTGGAAAAACTGAATTTTAAGTTCTTATACCCATGAAAGTAACATCAAATATTTGTTTAGGACATTCCTTAGGCCATTGATTTAAAGCCATAAGGGAAACATCTGACAGGCCACGAAAGAGTTTATCTTTCAGGGTATGTGTTAATTGAGGTCTATTCTTATCAATAGATGTTTGCCAAAAGATACTGTTTGTACTGCTAAGATCATCAGTGTGTTTTTTATCAGTATTTTGTAGTTTAATGCAAGGCAGAAGCAGCAACAGGGCAATCTTTGGTCTGGCTAGGATTTGAGTAGATTGGTTTACTGAGATCATGATTTCTATTTCACTTATGAAGTCACAGTTGATAACACCTGTGTGGACCAGCACCCCGTGAGATGTTAAACCACTTTTCCCCAGCAATAGCCCAACAGAATCTGAGAGAATAGGACTGCATATTCCTGTTCTTAATTTTTTTACTCTCATGTTGGGAAGTAAAAGAACATTATCACATGCTGGCATATCTAAAGCAGCGCTACCAGGGGTGTTGTTTAAAAGGGTTTGGCTGGGCTAAAGTTGGTGGTGTGTGGGTAAAACCCCATCCCCGTACTTTTTTTTTTTTTTTTTTTTTTATTCTTGGGGATTCATTCAGGGTACAATAAACCAGGTTACACTGATTGCATTTTTTAGATAAAGTCCCTCTTACAAAAAAAAAAAAAAAGTCACTCTTAGTGTCATGTCTTGTGCCCAAAAGGTGTGCACACACCAAACCCCCACTCCCATCCCTCCTTCCCTCTCTTTGCTCTTCCTTTCTGATTTCATTTTTTTTTTTTTTTTTTTTTTTTTTTAAGCAGGAACTCAACTTTCTTGCATCAAGCAGCCGCTTACATAGAGCTTGGGGAAGAGGCGGGGGATGAGGTGCGTGACAGGGTTGGGCCAATGGCATGGTACCACGTTGGCTGTATTTAGGTAGAGGCAGTTTCAGGCCGGGCCTTGCTGAGTCATTGCTACGTGGAAGTAGCTCGATGGATCTACTTCTAGTCAGGCTCGGGAAGTTGCACTAGGCCTCAGGCACATGGCAGGGCCCAGCAATTCCCTCTTTTGTTTTTTGTATGGTGGAAAAACATAGCCCCTGTCTTATGTTGCCTGCTCTTGCAGTTTCAGTCTTACCCGTCATGGGGATACAAACATCAATGGTTTGGTCCCTGTCTTAGGTTGACTGAATGCAGAGTGATCTTACCTGTCTTTGGGTACTATGAATGTAATCCACCATGCAGCCTCT